>RJWM01006742.1:0-82401 GCA_004363535.1 Dasyprocta punctata
AGTAGTGATGTTTTTAAAGTATCAGTCATATTCTGTCAGTCTCATGCTCTAAGCATCCCATAGAATCCCTATGTCAAGCTCACATTTAACGTCCTTTAAACATCAGCTCTGGACTCTGTGGTTTTGTCTCCTAGGGTGGTCCCCAATCCTTCTACTCAGTCAGCATGGCCTCCCTGCCATTTTTTAAAACACTGGACATTTTTCCAATTCAGAGCTTTTGCACCAGTTGTCTCCTTTGCCTGAAATGCTCATTTTCCACAGATTCTGCATTCTCCAATTGGCTTTGTATGTGCTTATACTTTATCAAAAATAAACACATAGCAAGATATCCAGTTAATTTTTAGTTTCAAATAAACAATAAATATTTTAGGTTGAAAATATCACATATAATATTTGAGATATAATTTTACCAAAAACTTATTAGTGATTTATTTGAAATTGACTAAAATTCTTAAGAAAGGCAGAAGGAAAACTGGCCTCTTTGTTGAAAAATAATCCATTAGTTACTTAAACACAGAAACAATTTAAGAATCACTGTGCTCATCCCCAGAATTGCTTGCAGCAGATATTTGGACAAAACGTATTTATGTTTGATTTTGCTGCCACTCTTACATTCAGTTTTCCTCTGCTTCTGCCTCTTGAGACACATTCATGTGTAACCACATCCTCTTCAGCTATCACATCTCTGTTGTGTATTAGGATGGGTGTTGACAGCACACCTTGCCCCTGTTAGGATCAAAGTGAAGTAGAAATAACAACTTTTATTGAAATTAAAACAAAAAAAGTTTTCTGTGAAAATCTAACTATAATAAATATTTAAATTATTGCAAAACTAAGTGAACTCAGTCTTGCTCAGAGAAGAAAGTGGTTCCCGGGAGCAAAGTACAGGTGAAAGACTAATTAGCAGGCTGTAATGAAACTAAAGTCACCAAATAATTGTATAAAGGAGAGTTTCATCCACTCTGACATGCAGTGGAAAAGCAAAAAGATGAAGAATCAAACACATGCATGAAAATCCTCCACCTCCCTCCAAATGTAGTACTGAAGTTCCACAGATGCAAGGAAATTTTCAAGTGAAAATACATGAAAAATGTTTCATTGTTTCTTATTTCCATCTCTGCAGGTTCTTTGGGAACTCTGTCGCCAGTGTAGTGTAATTTCCTCCTGAAGAAGAGACACAAAGCCTCTAGAGGTGGCTCCAGAAAAACCCTGAAGCATTTTCAGACTTCAGCCAGGAAGGAAAGTGACAAGCTGAAGACTAAAATTACCACTTTCAGACACTCCTGACACTCTGAAGAGAAATCTTCTCAGGCCAGATCTCAATTCTTTCACCTATACGCAGAAATCAATTTCCCAAATATGCTATTACCTTGATTTTATGTTTGAGATTCCCTATGACTCTTCCATACACTTCAGGCTAAATCTAGCCCCAGTAATCTAAATGTTTGATCTTTATTTGCCTAACTGGGAATGAAATCTCTCTTAGGAGAGTTTGTCTTTCATCCCAACAATGAAACAGGGCAGGAAGATAACAATCCACGAAGAACAATTTTCAAAAGTACAAGCTGCAGAAATAATCATACACAATCTGAAGCTATCTTTAATGTCTCCAGGCTCCCAACTTGTTCCTTTCACCCAGAATATGCTCACTTTCTTCCTATTCTGGTCCTGTCTAAATCTGGTCTCTCATAGGTGCTCCCCCAAGAACAGTCACTTTTGCAAAGTGTGTTTTCCTGAGTACAGCCTGTCCTTCCATTTCTAGACCCCTGAAATTCTACATCCTCATTACTTACTCATTTTTAAAAATTTCTAAATATTCCTTTAGAAGAAAAGTCACCACTTAATCAGGTTGAAAGTTCTCTTAAAAATGCTGCAAAGTTCAAAAGCTCAAATACAAATGAAATCATGCTCTTCCAGTGAAAATTCTGGCACAATGAGCAGGTGATTAGCAAAACGGATGGAGAAAGAAACTCTGACCTTTGAAATTGCCACACCATCTAAGAAACTGTTCAAATTTGCCTTTGGGTATGTACACAGGTGCTGGTTTCTAGCCACTTTTTAAGCCATAGTATACCAATACTGTCACTATTCATGAGATTCTTGGAGGAAACTACTGTGTTGATTTAGGCTGGATTTAGTTTCCCTGGATTTTCCACCCGACTTTGTTTTCTTTGGCTTCTCTCTGGTTGGCAAGGCAGGCGCTCTGTTCTTGTTTGTAAATGTCTCCATTGATTTCTGCTGTCACACCTATTTTCCTTGTACTAAACATTAATCCCTGTTATATGTCTCAGGTGAGATTGTCCTTTTGTGTAAATGACTTTTTAGCCCATATGCTTTTTTAGTAGAAATCCTACAGTTTCTGGATACACCCCCTAAGGTTTTCATGGGGCTTAAGGAATCACTTTGTAAACGTTCGAATTGGCTCTAAATTTCTTCTAGTATTTGGCTTTCTAAAAATGTGCATATTATAAAATATTATACCTAGATTTTAACAGATTTTCAGTGCAAAGGATATCACTATGTTGGTTTATGTTTTACATGGTTTTGTGGATTGATGTTACTAAACCATAGAAATCAAACAAGTGCAATCTTTCTATTACAGGTTTCATAATTAGATTTCAGCAGAGACAGAGCTCTACTGACAGGATCAGTTTGAATTTTTTTTGTTTTTGTTTTTGTTTTTGTTTTTAAACCTCCATACTTTACTTGCAGAAGAACTGCCAGATATGAATCCACACTTCTGATTATCAGTAGAACTTAGCCGCAAGGCAACCCAGCATAACTTGTCCCTTAGCTCTGGACTCTTTCAGACTCATCCAATACATCCATTTGCCAAAGATTAAGCTTAAATTAGCTACAATTACCTAAAGCAGTATCTTTTGTAGCATCGATCTGTGTCTATAAAATTTAGAATGCTGCACCATAAATTGCAGGATTTTTTAATTTAAAAAAGAACTAACACTAACAGAAATAATACCAAATACACATGTAGCTGATGGAAAGTGCGCCCTCGTGTGGTAGGGCACAGCAGAGTTTGAGCACATTAAGGATCATATTCTACCTAGCTTCATCTTGTCTTGGGACCCATACTATGCCCACTGCAGACATTAACATTGATTTAGCTTTAAAGTCTGTCTCAGGACAGGAATCTGAGCAGCAACAGATAAGTAGTGTGACAGGCACTTAGAATAAAATTTTAGTTCCTTTAGCCATGGAAAATTCAGGCAAAATATTCTAAATTACCAGATTCATCCACAACTAGTAAGACTCATTTGTTAATGTCTCCAATTTTATATTCATTTCACTTATTTTCTTTAAATTTTCATATTCCTGAATGAAAACTTAATTGTCAAAAACAGACAAAAAAAATCCTGCTACAATAGCATATTACCAACAATATATTATCTTTCACACACATATATACACATGCACATACACCTCGTTTCAATCAGGGAATCCCTTGGCCTATTTCCTGTAACTTGTGCTCATCAAGAGACCCCTAACAACTTTTATTTTACCATCACCCCATCAAGCAACCATACACATAAATGGAGTTGTGTAATGTGTAAGCTAAAATGGTTCTGTGCGAAGTTCACAAACCTGAAGACACTGCATCCTAAACTAATCTTCCTGACAAACTCTATACAGCATGTTCATTAATGAATACCATCAGATAGCTGGCAGAGTTTTAAGCATGAAGCCATATGTGAAACCATAAAGGTTAACAAGTTCTGAGCCTACTGTTACATTGGTAGAGGGCAAAGAGATGCTAAGATAAGAGCAGAGTACAGGACCTGAAGTTGAAAAGAAGACTGCTCAGTCACTGAGTAGATTCTTTCTTAGTAAACTTGAGCTCCTTGAGTTTCAGAACACCAGGGGGTGAGAAGTTGAGAAGAAAGAACTAGGAATGTCAGCAACATTGATAATGGCAATAATGTTTCTGTCCAAGGAGTATTGACTGTGTGTCAAACAGTCTGCAAAGTACTTCCTAGAATGCTTCTTTCTCACATAGCTCCATAAAACAAACACTATTAATTATTATTGTTAATTACAATTTTGAGGTTTAGAAATACAGGGCCTGGAGAGGTTAGTGTTTTTATTGTGAGTACCACAGGTTAAATGTGGCAGAGATAGGATGGTCTGATCCAAGCAGTTTACAGACTCCACTGGAAAATAAGATGGGGTGGAAAGTCCTAGGAGAAAGATTTAGTAGGATTAAAGGAAAAAAATCATTAGGTTGGAGTACGAGATAGGCCCAGGAATTCTGAAAGCAGAAATAAAACATACTGAAGTCCATGATTCACTGTTTTAGCCATATATAAATCAAGATATATTTATTCCATTTATCCATAAGTTCTAGTCTCAAGGTCTATACAACTGAAGGCCAAGATTAAAATGATCAATAGATAAATTCCTACCCAAATAAATCAAGAATTTCCTTAAAGATGTCAACTGACTTCCAGGTCTTACAGATAATAAATAGTAGCATCAGAAGCAGCTGGCGGGTTGGTCCAGTGCTCCT
Source organism: Dasyprocta punctata (assembly GCA_004363535.1). Taxonomy (NCBI): domain Eukaryota; kingdom Metazoa; phylum Chordata; class Mammalia; order Rodentia; family Dasyproctidae; genus Dasyprocta; species Dasyprocta punctata. Next base: position 4,523 of record RJWM01006742.1, read on the forward strand.
GCAGGGGTGACTCCCTTCACATTCACAGTGCTCCAGGTGCAAAAATACTAATACTACACTAATAATGAAGGCACACTCAATGTGCAGTAACAAAGAATCCCCACATCTCAGGGACTTGAAGCCATGAGACTTATTTTTCCCTTACACTGCCTTTTGTGCCTCACTTTGAAACTGCTTCATTCATCCTCACTGTGGGAAGCAGAGTGAAGAACTCGACTTGCCTGAAAAAGCAACCAACTGGAACATTGCCAGCAACCCAAACAAAGAGAGAGTGGTGTGTCGCCTCAGAGCTCCTGGCAGAAGCAGATACAGGCTGTTTCTTGCTTATATTTAACTGGTAGAAACAATTCATTAAGTTCAAAGTCTGGGAACTAGACTTTTCCAAGCACTCATCAGGAGGAAATGTTGAATTTGGGAGCCATTACTAATGGGTGACACATATATTTTCTCACTTAATTGATGGATGTCGACTATGAAAGGATAAAATTCTACCTTATTTGTTTGTCTAAAAAACCCTTTTTTGATATGACCTCTATCTGCTCTACCTCATTTCTTATCAATTTCTACAGGCATCCAGTATTCCAATTATATCGGATCAGTGATTATCCCCCAAATTATCAAACTATGTCATGTCTCAGGCAAGTGGGCATAATGAACGCCCTGCTTGGAGTTTTCTTTCCACCTCTGTCTGCCTGGTGAAATCCTTGTTTCCTCCAGGGCCCATCCAGGGATTTCCCACACTATATTTATCAGGCTGCTCCATCCCTGATCCACACAGAGACTGACCTCTCTTTATCCTCATTAAAAGCATCATATTCACTTGCTCATATGAGAATATAAGTGCTCTAACAGCTGAATTTCTGGATTATTTTGGCACTTGACAGATTGTGTTTGATTGAAGAAATAAAGTCATCTGTATTTAACAGTGATATGGAGGAAAGAAACTCCCAACCTGTTGGATGTCCATACAAGTTCATGTTCTCTAAAATTGAAGAATGAATTCTAGTAACAACAGAGGTTGAGAGCAGAATATTTATTAAGAAAAAGAAAGCTTCTGTCTGAGAGAGAGACAGAGGGGGGTCCCAGTGGGTCACCAAGGACCCCGCCTTTTCTATGGATTTTTATAGAGCAAAACCACAAGGTGAGGCGGTTCCAAGGTGGGGGAAAATGGGAACTCACAAGGTGGGCATGAAGTGGGTCAGAACTATGGTCAACCAGTAAGATTACGAGCATAATTGCTCAGGCAAAATCGATTAAATCGAGGTCAAATGGGGAAGTCTTGCAGCCAGCAGGCATGAAACAGAACAGGGGTTTTCCTGTAGGGATGGGGTTAGTAGTGCCTTCTGGCTTTCTCAAGGTGAAAAAGACTTATTTAGAATATCAATCCCTGCTGTTTATCCTTAGGATGTGGTGCATTTGTTTGATCTTTTGTCTTGAGATCTGGCCCACAGCGGGAGGTGCCTGTCTCCCCTGCAGTCTCAGTTGCAAGGTGTCTGGTCTTCTGCACTGGCTCCTTTGAGGATGCAGCCCTATCTGACTGCCTATAATATTTCTACCTAATTTAGCTGCCTTTAACAATAGGACTTACCAGAATTTATCAAAACGAGTAACATCAACAAACCATGAAAGTAGAAAAGAAAAATGTGAGATAGCAAGAAGATAGCAAGTGTTCCTTCTTCACTTGATACTACCAACATTTCTCCTAAGTAACTGGGTTTTTTGTTTGTTTGTGTTTTTTGTTTGTTTGTTTGTTTGTTTTGTTTTGTTTTTGTAATTCAACCTGGGAGTTATTTAAACTGGAGTGGAGCGTCCCATGTACGTGAATCAGTTTGGAGGCTTTTACAGACTCCTTCTTCATACAGAGACTGGAAAACCGCCACAGTGTGTCAAGTTTCCCCTACAATGGCTTAGTGAAAATCATTACTATGCTGAGTGACACACATTAGTAGTGTCATTCACTTTCTGTAGGTATGCTGTAAGTAGTGAATCTGTCCCTTACTACAGGGAAGTGAATATGTTCAGAGAAGTTATGAGAATACTTGCCTAATAAGTGCCTGAAGCAGGATTCAAATCTAAGATGTTTCTATATGGTAAATGCCTGCTGTCAACATACCATCTACACAATAGATGTAGGTAAACAGACTGAACTGCCTACACAGAAACCTACCCTATATTTGTGCATTAATGGAAATAGGTGTTCAAAGAAAAAGTCCCCCTACCATGTGTTTCAATGTCTTCTCTCAACAGTACTTTTATTCAAAGGGCATTTATAAATTATAAAAGTCAGGTTTCACCACTTACACAACTGAGGTAGTACCTCAATTTTTTGCTTATGTCATGCTTCCTAAGCAGTTGCCATTTTTATCAGTGTGTGTGTGTCAGTGCTAATCCTGTGGGTTTCTGACGATGAAACACCCCGCAATTGCCCAGCTATTCTGTCCACACCCGGACCCACATCACCAGACAGAACACACCCTTGAATGCCTTAATTTTTTTAATATTCAAAGGAAAAGAGCAGTGCATTCGGTTTCTAGGAACTTCTCCCACCAAGAATTGCCACATATCACAAGGGAACTGCCAGAGCTTTCTCAAACACATCCTCCTTACTGCACACCTTTTGCTCCAGGCCATTGTTTCACAATTCCTTTCTAAACACAAATTGTAGCCATCTGAACCAAATAGATTTTATCTGAAGGCTTATCTAATCCTGAAATCTAGAGTCACTTCTCTGAAGAACCTATGAAATACACAAAATGCATTCCCACCATTGGATTCTGTACTCCTCTTTAGACATATGTCTATATGGAGTCTCTTCAAAAATTTTACATAGAGTAGAGATTTTAGCTGTTTCTTTCTTGGACTTAGAATTTATGTGAAGCCCTCAAGTTAATGCAAGTTGCCATTTAAACAGCAAGAAAACCGAGCCCCCTCCCCCTGTGTTACTGGGGAACATGACTGGCACAGCTACTCACTGAATGCTATGTTTCATAGGGACTCCGGGAAATTTCCCAAGCCAAGCCAAGCCAAACCAGACCAAAAGGAAGACTCTTTGTACTGAGGAGATAATAAGGCAGCATTTCATCTCTACAATGCTGGGACACAGTTGTCATGTGGAAACACAATCATGAGATGGTAAACTTATAGATATATCATGATCAGTTAGAGGCCTCTGACCAAGTTGCTGTACTGCTGTTTCTGCTAAGTTCAGTTGACCCTGACAGTGTCCTCAGTCCAGTTGCAGATGAGCACTAAGTCAGAGAAATTGTCTGTACCTTAAGGCACCCTGGGCTGATTCGTGCTCATTCAGCAAAAGCTCTCTCTGGAACATTACTATATTATGGTAATGTCCTTACCCACTTTTATTCAGTCAAGGATCTCTCTCCAGAACAATTCCTATATTATGGTAATGCCTTTAAGTATACTCATTCTGTAAGAGCCCCCTCCCCTGGTTTCTGGAGTGTTTCTATTGTTTCAAGACTAGTCTGTCTGTCAATATAGGATTCAATGTATGTAACCAATCATGTAACGTTTGGTCACTTGCTTTGTACCTCACACTTCTAATTCTATGTAGACTAAACTCCTTCCTGATTCAACGCAGTTGCTTGAGAGGGATTATCCCTGCAATGGTCCACTGGCATGAACTCCAACGGTCTGCTGGCGTAAAGATTAAATGCTGCCTTCTTATCTCCTCGGTGCAAAGAGTCTTCCTTTTGGTTTGGTTTGGTTTGGTTTGGCTTGGGCCATTTCCCGCAACACCAGTGGACTGTTGGATTTTCACACCAGTGGACTGTTGGATTTTCACACCAGTGGACTGTTACAGGGATAATTTCTCCAAAGCAACCATCCTGAATCAGGAAGGAGTTTAGTCTATATAGAATTAGAAATGGGAGGTATAAAACAAGTGACAAAATGTTATGTGATTGTTTATATAGATTGAATCCTATATGGACAGACAGACTAGTCCTGAAAAAATAGAAACACTCCAGGAACCAGGGGAGGGGGCTCTTACAGAATGAGCACAGTTAAGGGCATTACCATAATACAGAAATGTTCCGGAGAGAGGGCCTTTACTGAATGAGCACAGATCAGCCCAGGGTGCCTTAAGGTACAGACAATGACTCTGACTTAGTGCTCATCTATAGCTGGGCTGAGGACACTGTCAGGGTCAATTGAATTTAGCAGAAGCAGCAGAACAGCGACTCAGTCAGAGGCCTCTAACTGACCATGAAATACCTATAAATTTACCATCTCATTAATGTGTTTCTACATTATAACTGTGCCCCAACAGGACCAGGACGTGTAATTATTGATGGAAGTGTGCGTAGTAGTCAGGCTGCTCCTGTGATCCATGCAGCCAAACAGCTTAACCATGCTGCCCCAAAATGATCTCATGTCACCCACCTTGGTTTGTAAAACAGCCATTTCAACCTGACCTAATATTTACTCAAAGTCCAGACTTAGACTTGCAGTTCATCCTCAGACATTCCATACATCATTACATAATGTCTATTTGTGGACTCCTTTCGTCTCTTTTACAGAAGTTAGTTGTGAATTTAGTGAAGCTTAATTGGTAATAATTTTCCATCCATTCATATCTTTTGGTTTAGAGTCTATTGATAGTACTTTTAATTGACTTGTGTTCAAAGACACAATTGTTTTAATCTTTGCCTACTGACTAGCAGTATAAGAAAATCTTTTCCAGAATATTGTAAGGTTGGTATCACAACAGAAAGAGATAGTTTAATAACAAATTATCAATAAAGGTTAAAGATTTTCAACCGTTTTTGTATAGATATTACAAGTGAAGAAAAACATGCAGTTGTTAGAAATGTAGTTTCACTGGGCATGGTGGCACACACCTGCAATCCTGGCATGTGGGAAGCTGATGCAGGAGGATCACCTTGAGTCTGAGCCAGTTTGGGCTATGTAGTGAGTTCAAATCTGGCCTAAACTACATAGCAAGGTCTTGTCTAAAAAAAACAAAAAAGAAGAAGAAGAAGGAAAAACAAAGAAGAAAATAAGGCTCATATCTATCAGATCCATTCCATTTGACTCACTAAATAGAACTTTTTAAAAATTCATGTATTTAAAGTATAAACATGAAAGCTATAGAACAGTTTCTTTAAAATCACATTTAAGTATAGTAGACTTGTAAAAGAAGACAATTTTAAAGTTACACTTCAATTGAGACATTAGATTTCATTAACCACATAAACTTACGAAGACATTTTAATTTTAAAGGCACTATTCCCTACCTGCTCAGTGAAAATACCAATATTATTTCTGAATCTCAAGATTGTGGTGAGGATTAATAAATGGATCTAATTTATGTAAATAATACACTTCGTACAATTTATGGTACAATCTATGTGTTAGATAAACAAAACGTCATTTCTATTCTAATTAACACTATATTTTTGTTACTTTCTGTAGCAGTTTTGGAAGTCATCTTTCATGAGTGTCCTTTGGAGTTACATGGCACTGCTCAGAGAGATTCCACAGAAAAGCAAGCTCATAAATACATGACAGTGCCTGGCAAGCACAAGGTCCTGAGTTCAATTCCCAGAAAAATAAAAAAAAATTTTTTTTTTAAATTTTTAACACTATGATGGTGTGTCCTCATTCACCTTATTCACCAGAGCTGACTCCGTGCCACTTCTGGTTCTTCCCAAAAGTCAAGATGACCGTGAGAGGGCTGGGAGTTTGGTTCAGTGGATTAAGTGCCTGTCTCGCAGGCATGAGGCTGTGAGTTCGATCCCCAGTGCCGCATAAAAAAAAAAAAAAAAGTAAAGAAAAGATGACCATGAGAGTGAAATGTTTTCACTTAATCCAGGACATCAAGGCAGCTATGACAACACAACTGAAGACACTCATGAAAGAGGACTTCCAGAATGCTTCAGAGCATGGCAAGAATGATGGGCCAACTGTGGTGGAAATCAGGGGGAATAGTTTGAGGGGCATTAATGGCAATGTGTTGTTTATTGTAACATATTTTTAAAATATACTTACCATATTTTTTTTATCATGCCACATATAATATTGGTATTTTTATAGGGTTTCTACAGTTCTAAAAGCAGTCCAGTGAGGAAAGTTGTCTCTGACATTGACTTATTAGTTCTTGCTTTCTATTGCTATAAGTAATTGTTTTTCCAGGTGAAAAAGCATTTTAGAAAATGAAATAGAGAAAAACCAAACTTCCTTCAATAAAATGTAACCTGAAAAATAAAGACTATTATTAGCAGACCTTCATGGTTGGTAATCTCAGCTGACAGCACTTCAACTGTTGATTGGAACAATCCTAGATATATTTCCTCATATCAAATTGAGCTCCTTAAGGATCTTGGATAAGCAGAAATAAATTGTCTACCTTAGTTCTTCTGTCTTAGAAAATTCTCTGATGTTTCAAAACTAGTCCTAGAAAATCCAGAAATTGAGCAATGCTGATTAAACATAATATATGTCAGGAATTCTAGTATTCAAACTTTCTAGGAAATCTTCAACAAAAGATGAGAAATAAATTTTAATCGAGAGAGTCATAACATTTATTTAATGTATCTCAAAAAATGCATGGGAAAATTATCCAATACTTTATATCTGGGTAAAACCATAGACTATGACACTGAAACAAATGAATATGGAAATAGACTTGTGTTCAGCTCTGATCTTGGCCAGTAAAGAATATGCCACCTTGGGCAAATTATTAACCTCTCTGAGTCAGTTTTCTAATTACCCCTATAGTGATAGTGATACTTTGCAGATCTTATGAGGGTCAATTGAAAAAACAAACTTAGAAAACACAGCCAAGAATCTAACATATGTCCTTAAACACGTTAGAGTCACCTATCTCTAAATTCCTCTATCCTAAGTATGAATGATGGTATTACATTACATAAGTTATAGCATGCAAAATACACTCAGGACTAGGGCAACAGAGCCATCCTATTTGGCTGATTCACTCATCCTCCTGGTGAAGGCGATGATTTGCTGACTCTTTCTACCTCTTGGAATTCAGTAGTTAAATATTTAGGAACTTTTAAAGCCTGTTGTTAAACAGTAGACTGAAATTAGCACTGGTGGGAGAATGCACACTATGGAAACTGGAAGATTCTGTTGTCATTGTTGGAATCTATCTTATGAGCCCATCATTGCCTAAAGGATAATAATTAGTAATTAATGTTTTTGATGTATTCAAGAATATTTTAAATTTAAGGACTCAAGCTAATTTTGCTTTGGTGGGAGGGCCTACCTCTATCCCAGGAGTCTGTGGTAATACCACACTGGCTCTTTGATTTTGTTTTTCTTCTTCTGCACCAAATATCCACCAACTTACAATTCTTTGTAAGACTAGGTTCTTCTATATACTATTCCTTAGGCATTCAACAAATAAAATATTTACTGCCTAATTTGTGCCAACCCCCGGGGATGCTTCAGGTGTTTAGACTCTAATATTCTAACATAATTAACACTTCATTATATGCCCAGAGCAAGGATCATCTCAAACACCCTGAAAAGTTAGCCCCTTTCACAGTAAAAGAAGCTTTGCAGAGGTTTAAAACTTGTCCACAATTCAAGAGCTTGTGGCTGGCAGTCTTGGGGGTCAGAGCCAAGCGAAATGACCTCAGAATCTACGTAGGCACCCAACATCAACACTCCACACACCCTCTATGAGATGGAGATGAGGTCAAGTTGAAAAAAATGCAGTAAGTTTGAGGTTTTGTGAATATTTATCCTGATCCTAATTTGAGACCCCACAAATGTACACAGGTAAACTTTCTGCAGGGTTGTTTATAATACCATTAGGCTCTTTTCACCTCGGGAGAATTCATACTCATATTCTCTCTCTCTCTCTCTCTCTCTCCCCCCACCCCACCATGTGTATGAATGCATTTTTTGTTTCAGAAATTCTTTTCAATGGCACAGCAGGGAGCAAATTTTATCAACCATTCTATACAAAGAAAAGGAAGCAAAAATCTATCTTTGAGAGAAATCTACCTATAGAAATCCATGCCACCACAGACTCTATATATAGGTCCTTAAGATTTTTTCCATTTATCCAATGTACACCTATTTTGTAGTATTAGATAATATTGATTCTTACTCAGTACACACCTAATTCTTAAAATACGCAACAGTCACAGCCAGTGGGAAGCTTCGGGTTGCATCGCACACTGTGGCCGGAGGCAAGGAGGGCATAGCTAGCGTTGGTGCTGCACCGCTCAGTACCTGAGGTCAGCGAGGTGGAGACTGCAGGGAAGAGGCCTGTTCTCTGCGGGAAGTCAGAGCGGTTCACTGATGGCAAAGGGCTGGCGCTTGTTACACCAGCTCACATCTCTGTGGCACATCCGTCGATGATGGCGTTTTCATGCCCGAAGCCCTGGGGGCGCTAGGCTGAGACTCCCCGTGGCGGGCTGCAGGAGGCCCGTGTGCGGGGGGATTCATTCGAGGTCCTTGGAATTCGCTCCTCTGGAAGACATGGGCACGGGGTCAGCGCCTCAGGGGGTGTCGCCGGGAGAGCGGATGCAGAGGCCTGAACTGCGCGGGGCCAGGGAGAGCAGGTGAGCTCCCTGGGGGACACTGCCCTGCCCAGACAGGGCCGGAAGTCCTCCATTCTGCAGCGGCTTCTGGGTGACTCGTCACAGCATCTGCTGCCAAGACCAATGATAAAGAACAATTAGAAGTTAAAGATGGTATTTTCCATCAGTCATTCTTGGAGGCAGAGTGATGTGACCATGGATCACCAACGGCCCGTGGACAAGAACGCGGACAAGCATTCCCGGAGTACGAGCAGGACGGCGGCCTGGGGCTCTCACCCACAGGCGTCCCAGGTTCGGAGCCCGTTAGCTAGTGGCTCCCAGCACATGGCACCATTCATAGCATCTCGTGAACTTTCTGCCGATTTCCTGCGGCCGAGCCTCCGGTCTGATGTTCTAATGCCCATTTCTACCTTCACCTCAACATTCATGTTTTATATTTAGTCTTATTTTCCAAGAAACATACATCAATTTTCCTTTCCCTGTTCAAACAGCAGGGAAAATTTAGTTATTTCTGTAACTACAGAAGTAGTAGATTATGGTTAAAAAAAAATAGAAACAATAATTACAAATCTTCATTCCTTTTTATCAAGTTCCTCATAGAAGTGCCAGAAATTAGGTCACAAATGTCATCATGAAGAAGCATTTAAATCAAATTAGCTCACAAATTTGGTCACAAAGGAGAATTTAAATCAAATTATTTGAATATAAATGTATTACATTAGTACTTGTTATACATTCTAAACACGTTTGTATGACAGAATGAGTTTCTCGAAGAATAGTAGCTTTAGGCATCAAAATAATCTTTTACCAAACATTTAGAAGACTCAATTTTTGTCAGTGCTTTAAGTAATATTTAGTCTCGTTATGTAATAGTGTTTCAGAATTTACATGTCAAAACAATTATTCGATTTGTCAACAGTATTAGAGAGTTTGTTTTGGGCCAAGCACTAGGGATAAAGCAGCAAACAAAACAGAGGTTCTCCTCTAAAAACAATTCTGTTCTTACGATGGAAGGTAAAATAAGAAGCCAAAGAATTATGAATTGCACTTAAAAGTCCTCTTTAACCAAAGAAGCAAGCAAGTATATCTGTTCTATATATGTCTGAGTATTATAAATATGTAAATCAGCAACTCATGCTTTGTAGGCAGTTAAAATAGTGTCACATGAGAGGATAGTGATCTAAGGACGTTCTTTTGTGGGCTGATACCTAAGCTGTAATCCCAGTGACAAAGAGGTGTCTGTCCCTCAGTAACAGTAAAGGAAGAATTCCTGACACAAGGAACAACAAGGGAAAAGCTCGTAAGGTGGCAATTCACTGAACATGTTCAAAACTCAGGAAGAAAGTATTGTGTCAGAGGCTTAATGAAGGAGAAGAGTGAGGAGAAAACTGGGAGAATTAACCAAGTACCAGATCATCAAGGGCTTTGGAAGCCGGATTAGGAAAAAGAAGAGGGAAATCAGTAGTGAAGAAGATAAGGGAAGAAAAAGAAGGCTGGGAAAAAGTCAATAAATGGATGGAAAAAAGAAGGATGGAGGTGGGGGAGGCTAAAGGAAGACAAAGTGGTATTATTTGAGTATTGGAATAAAATATTGCGATTAGAAAACACCTTTTTAAGAAGATAAAACTTTAATGTAACAAAATGGAAAACACATCACCAGAATTCAGAGGGAAGACAAAGGCAGACTGGCGTAGGATTCCCACATCCTTGACTGAGACCTTGACCAGCTGCCTCTGTTGCTCGCCGCAGCAGGGATTCTTCCTGTGCTGAGGAAGACAATGCCAGCAACTGGACAAACATCGCACAGGTCTTCCCTTATGACTCCCACTTTAAATCACGTGAAGATTTTGGTTAAAGTGAAATTGTTGATGGTTATATTTAGATTTTCTAGACAGTTATATTACAGAAACTGCATGGAGGCCAAAAAGGAAACTTGTGTTATTAACATAATAGGTCTGGATTCACAAAAGAATGGAAGAAATATCATAAAGGTTTACTAGAGAAAGAAACCATTTCAGACCAGGGGATAAAAAGAGGGATTGGAACACAAGGTAAAGGCTGATTTATGCCCAGGCCAGAATGAGCTGTGTTTGAGATTTCCTCCCTGTGGAATGTTCTCTGTGCCACCCTTCTGTTTATTTGCCAAGAGCAACTTGTAGTTTCTAGCCCAAGTTTAGCTATGTGCTGGCCACTACTCTGAAACTCAAAAATTCTTTTGTAAAATAAGGACGCATATTATTTTATTTTTCTTAACATTGCTATTACTAAATATACTACTCCCAGAGTTTTTTACTTTATGGTCATAAGTTGCGTGTACATACCCACAAATCTTAAATAGAAAAAAATTGACTCACATAACCAAGTTAGAGCCATTAAGCTGGAATGTATTATCTTAGTGGGCATATGATGATTAACATCCAGCAGGAGCTTTTAGTAAAATCTCATAGAAGTCAAACGATATACCCATAGAATAGAAGTGATTTGGAGGAAAGCTTACTTATTCTCTGGTTCACTTATTACATAAGTTACTAATGAAATAATTCTTGTCACAAAACATATTGACCTCATTGAATTGAGACTCACAATTCATCTCTGGCAAAATATAAAGCACTCACTTTTACTACTTACTATTTTTATCTGTTAATTATCCTTATCATGATACCTTCTCTCTTTCTCTCTAAGGAAAGCAGGTTAGTGCCTCCAAAAAGCTACTTGAGTAAGAATCAAAAGACCTGACTTCTAGCCACAATTCTAGTACTTTTTAGGCAGTGGAGAATCGGACATTTCCATGGAGGTAGGAACCGTATCTCTTACACCAAGTTTTCAATGCTTACTAAGGATATGGTCAGTAAAGGTGACACAGTAACTACTTGTTACATGAACAAATTAATGAATGAATAAAGTCACTGAAATTTCTGTACCTCAGTTTTCTCAGACATGCAAGAAAATTATTTTTGTTATAAGCAGTGTTAATTCAGTTTTTACAGTGTAGGCCTGTTGATTTTTCCTGATAGCTAAAGAAAAAAAAGCAAAGCTTATATTTTGAAAGAACTAACATAGGCCACTATTTTTTACTCTTCATCATTTATGTTATCTGAACAGTGCAAAGATACAGACAATTTCACTGGTAGATTATTCACAGTCATATTGCACTTGGCAACAAAATGTATTTTTGTACTTTCACTTGAATGAAAGACTGTCTAGTTCTGGTAATCAAATTAAAACAAAGAGATGAAGTTCTAGTGACAATATCTGATTCAGGATTTCCTCATCCTGTGTTCATGCACTTAATCTATACAGAATGGCATTGTTCTGGATCTGTCTCACCTTTTTATCTTCCCTGAATGAAGTGAACAATTTATTTAACAAAATTCAATGAAATACTTTCACTGACATAGAGACAGTAAAAAGGGTAAATCCAACGTCATTGCGTGAAAGAAACAGACACACAAAATCCACACCACGGTGTGGTAAGAATTAAACAGAACCCTTGCTACTTCCCCTCCTACCTGGAGAGGACTCTGCCTCCGTTGACACAGAAACTTGGAAGCTATCACATATCAAAGCACTGAATGTCTTTTTTCCACCTCAACTCTAGCATGAATTTAGACTTTCAATGCTTTTTCTTTAAAATATTCGAGGACTGGAAAATGAAAACCAAGATTTAAAATATGACCAAAGTCTCCCAATTGCCTTCAAATTTTAACAGTGCAGCTAGATGAAAGTATTCATCTTCAGGATAATTTCGAAATTGTGTTTCCCTCTGTAGTACAATTCTGGACCACTTGGTGCTAGGCCCTGACACCTATCTGGCTTCACAGTGGCATGGACTACCTAAGACCCTACAGAATACAGTAGAAGATCTCAAGAGACTGAGAACTTCAGTGTGTAAATCTACATTGACAATATTCCAAATAGACCAAGGAAAATAACTGCAAGCATATATCATCAGGTAACTTTCTACTTAGTCTACCTACTCAGTCAAACCACTGCCTTTGTGAAGAATTTTCATAAAATCTGCCATCAGCACCTAGGGTTGTCCAACTAATGTAAAAAGACTGCCTTACATATCTTGGGAAAGTTCCTTTCTCACAGATATAAAAATCCTAATAACAGTTTATCCTCTTTTTGTGAAGAAAAATTCTTTCTATTTTAAGTAATGTTTTGGGTCCTTTGGGGTTTTCTTGACTAGATAAACAGCAAATAATATAATCACTTAAGTATTAATGAGTAAACTCTAAGTGTCTCATACTACTAAGAAAGACAAATTTACTGAAAGGCAAGCACTTTCATTTTTCATAGAGCAATTGTTCAAGATTAAGTGAGCTATATAAATCTTAAATAATGGAAGTTGACTAACCATACAACAGTACAACATTTGTGATCCTGGACTACATCTATTAGAGTTAGGTCAATATTAACAATAGTGACAAAGTCTGACTTTAAGGATGAAATATAAGTAATATCATGTACAGGCAGTAATACTTAGCTATATTTCTGAACATTAAACTTATAATTAGAAACAGAATTTTAAAAATACAAAGCATTGGTTTACCACTTTTTTATGATGCAGGCCATCATGCTTCATATTTATTTATTCCAAGCTACATGATCACAAAGGACATACATTTAATGAACATACAGAGTTTAACAATATTTTAAGGATTTTATTCCACAGATAAGGGGAAATGTACTAGGATTTTCAAGATCAAACAAATGAAATTAATTCACATTTACTGAGCTGAGTGAAGCACTGAAAGTAAATTTTTTGCCAAAAACTAGGTTTGCATGTTTGTTTTTTAGACTTATGCCCTGTCTTATAAATTTGTCTTTTTTCTTGCAAAATAAAAATAATCACCCATTTATCCTTGAGCTTATTAAAAGATTTTAAAATTACTCGATTAGAGTATCATTTTAAAGATGACAAAAGGTGTAGAATAAAATTATTCCACAAGAGTTAGTCATAACCAAGGAGAAACCACAAATGATCATAGGAAAACATTTCTCAGGGGATAATTTAGTAACATTACTACAGGTGTGGGAAGCCATATACCACTGGATGATTAGGAAAGGGGTTATTCGCTAAGCCATTGTCTGAAACCCACTGAATCACTGGTCGCTTTGAAAAATGATTGGTCCTTTTTTTCTAAAGATGGGTTTTAAATTTTAAGAGGAATTCCAAGCAGCAGAGCTGATAGAGAAAAAGATCACAGATCTTGCATGGTTCTAAATTTCTTAGGCCTAGGAGTAAGGTAAGATATTGAATCTTTGCTTTCACAATTTTAAGAATCCAAATCAGTAAGATAAACTAATAAGATCACCCTAGATACTTGTGAGGTCAGTGATTTGAACTGTGGCAGGAATTTTCCCATCAAGATAAAAAGAGATACTATATTTCCACTGGTTGCACTACAAGTCAACCATGCTTCAGTTTAATTTTATAATTCATTTCTCCAAAGTGAAAAAATATTGACTCTGTTCATATATTTAATATTTTGTAATATTATTAGACTTCCAAATAGAAATTATCTTGCATGGAGCTAGTATCATCAGATCTTTATTCTTGTGCTTTTTCAATGTAGAATTGAAGATCACCTTCATGATAAGCACCTACTTGGTCAACCACAGTCACAGGCCTCAAAGAGCATAAAGTAGATATTTCCTCTGTGTGACCCATTCAGCTACATTACACGTCACCATATGTGTCTTTTGGGCAAGAAAACAATTTTGGTTTCTAAAAACAGCTGCTTTGGGAGAAAAGAAAAAGTCCTGCTATAAATATTTACAAAGACAAATTTGTAATTTTAAGTCTTAAATATGAGTATATTCTAAAATATTTCCCTCAACTCTTACTCTTCTGATTGAAACTTAATTACTTTTGTCATGACTTTGCTTTTCTTATGATTTTTAAGTAGAGAGAATTTTTAAAGCTAAATATTACAACTCATTTTGTAGGTATATAATCTGAAAATGAAAATTGTAATTTTTCTTGGACTCCTGGGAGCTACACTGTCAGCCCCGGTAAGTGATTTCATAGTACTCTTGGTCTTATCATGTAAACCTATAGGAATCCTGTCTTTAACCAGTTCTATTTTCTCATGTTTTGTGTTTTTAGCTTGTCCCACGGCACCTTATGTCTGCTAGCAACAGCCATGAGGTTAGTTTAAAGAATTTAAATGATTTCTTCCATTTTCATAAGGAAATATCAGTAAGAGGACATAAAAATTTGTCCTTGACATAGCCTGCATACTATCTACTAGCTTTTACACATATCTAAACAAATTCCCAACTTTATGTATGCTATGTATTCCAGGTCACTTCTAAAGTATTATTTTGTCCCCCTTGTTCAACTGCAAGCTCTTCAAAGGCAGATACAGCATCTCCTATACATTGTGTTCTAATACACCCAGTGTGGGTACTGATAGCTGCATAAAAGTATAAAACAACTATCTGAACCACTGGAATGGGCTAAAACTGCAATTTAATACACAGTGGGAGTGATATTGTTGAAGCCCAGCTCTGCTTTCCATTCTAACCTGTCTATACTCACTATAATGTAATGTAAGCCAGGGGGAAAAATGTCTTACTTTTAACAGGAAACCGATCCATGAGCTCTGACTTTTGCTGTATTTATAGTAAACATGGTTCTTAATCACTTTAGCGGACCTACTAATCTTGTTTTCATATTATTTCTCCTTTTCTAGTTACTTCTGAATCTTAATAATGGCCAGCTTTTGCCGCTGCGGCTGCAGGTACCTACATCAAAGGTCAATTTAAAGAGAATATCTGCCCACTGTTCCTGTCTAATGGTGCTTGGCATAAGAACAAAGAAGTACCCTGATTCTGTGTCTGAAATCTCAATTTTAACAATTAAGGATTCACCCTATATGTTCAAATTCATCCTGTATGTTCTAACTACCATTTATGTGAAGATCAAAGTAAAACCTGTCATTCAATTAACATTCATCTGTAGAGAATTGGTATACCTTATATACTAATTACAACAACTATGAGAAAAAAATCAGCTATTTTACACAAAATCCTATCCAGTTTACCAGTAGTGAAGGGAACAAAAACAAGATTTGCAACCAATATGGTGACTTTCAACAATTGTGCTCCTTTATCAACCTCTCTGTGTCCCTTGTCTCTCAGAACCCCTGAGAATTAACACTGTATGTGTGGCTCATGATTTAGGATGCTGTCTTTTTCTTTTTCTTCTTTCTTTTTTTTTTTTTTGCGGCACTGGGGATTGAACTCACAACCTTGCGCTTGCCAGGGCAGGCGCTTAAGCCGCTGAGCCAAACTCCCCAGCCCTGGTTTTTTGAGGCAGGGTCGCACTATATAGCTCAGGCCGGCCTTGTGCTCGCGTTGTAGCCCAAGCCGGCCTCGAACTCACAACGTTCCACCTACCTCAGCCTCCCGAGTGCTGGGATTAAAGGTGTGCGCCACCACGCCCGGCTGATGCTGTCTTTTTCATAATGTTGCTCTAAAAATATAGAAACTGATTAGATATTTCACCTTTCTCTTGCTCAGGTCTGAGTTTAAATTCTTTTTTATATGAAAGAGAAATACTGTCTTTTGTGTGCTTCCAGGCTCCCCTTACTTCCTGGATTCCTCCCTTCTCCGGCTTCCCACTGCAGCAGCAGCAGGCGCCAATTCCAGGACATCCTCAGGGCTCACTGTCAACTCTGAACCGGTTTGTTGGAATGTTCCCAAATGAGACACCTTTCCCAAGACAAGTCGGCTTTGCCCAAGGAGCCCAGACTGGCCAGCTGGACCCCTCACAGCTTCAAACACCATCACAAACCCAACAGGGCCCTCATCCTGTAAGTCATGCCTCTTCGTCTTGCTGTCCTAAGAAGACAGAAGCACACATTGGATGTGAAAATGAATACGAATTAGCTGAAATAAGACAGTCGTCCTAGTCAAGAATTTTTTTTAGCTCACTTAAGTTTGTACCATCGTTGAAAGTACTCCCTTGTTCTCTGATTTTTAAAGTGAAAGACACCCTTCAAAACAGCTATTCTACAATACAGCCAGAAATAGAGTTAAAACAAGTGTTAAACACAATAACTAGAAAACTGTTTCTAAAAAAGAAAAGACAAATTGTATTAACAATCATCCATACAGTAGATAACCTTTGTTGAGGATCACTGCTAATTCAGGTTCACTGTCTGGCCCTGAAAAGCAGCCCAGGGATTTCCAATAATAAAGTCAAGTATAACTTTTTACAACCTTCTTCTTGTGCAGGCGATGCCCTACGTGTATCCCTTCAAAACGCCTCAAGAACAAGCACAGGTAAATGAGCAGAACACCATTGCTAATCAAGAGAGCTGCAACTTACCCTTAAATGTTTTCTTCCATTCTCTAGCTCTCCACTCACAAGGTTGTAAACACCTGTACAGTGGTGTCTGGGCTGATATTAGTTTACTGGTGCTTGGATTACTTAGCTCCTTCAGAACAGTAAGCTAAGAGTCCCGAGGACCCTTGAATTCCTAGGACATTGTTATGTTGAGAGGAAAGGAGCTCACCAAGTCCCAGATCATGTTCTCTCTGCATCTAAGGTGCTGGTATTTGGGAGCAACTCAAAAGCAATACCATGGACTGACTTTGCAGAAGCCCAGATTTTGGTTTGGAGGGCAATGCATTTACATTATTAACTCTCATACAACAGGCTATAAAAGTGTATGCTACCTTGATTAGACTGACAATATATGATATGATGTAAAGATAGGAAACACTTTCCCATGTTATTTGGCGACTATAAAATTCTGCTGCAAGTATTTTCAGGTTCTTGTATGCAGCGTTTCCATTTGTCTTCATATTATAATTAAATGATGATGATTTCTCTTAAGAGAATCTTTTAAAAATGAATGCAGACTAGTAAAATCACTGCATTAACTTGAAAAATGCAATCAATATTAGGGTTATTAATTTATATTATTCTAGGTTCAAAGATGCTGTGCTATATACAATTTATATTATTTACTGGCAAAGTATCGAGCTTTCCTAAAAAGTTACACTACTTTACTCTTCTGTAATTAGAATTATGTAGTAAGTTTATCTCACCTAAACCTAATTACAAAGCAAACTTACTTTTAGACATTATCTCATCCTATCTCATAAGCATTTAGAGTTAAATCTATGTTGTACAGAATTACTTCATTTTAAGGATCAGGAAGTTCGGTCTTAATGGGATCAAATTCTAAATCCCAATATACCTAAATAGTTGAGCTGGAATACAGTTCATCACCCTTTCTTTAACCATTGGAACAGTGATTCTGTACCCTAACTTTACCACAAATTCACTAATGATAATTTGGAAAATTACAAGTTAGGCCTGTATCCTAAACTAGAATAATAAATCAAATCCCCAGAGTCAGATGACAAATGAAAGGCTCAACAAGTGATTTTGATTCTTAGTCAATATTAAGAATGACTGTGAAAAATACAGATTAGAAGATTTTAAAAATGGCCTATGCTAATCTAATTGAATCTCTTGTCTATTTCTCTGTTTACGAATAGACGCACCAGTACTACCCTGTTTACATGTTCCTACCCTGGGAACAGCCTCAGCAGACAGCCACACAGTCACCCCAACAAACAGGGCCACAGCAATTTGAGGAGCAGGTACTACAAGTATTTGATTTTAATTGTGTGGGTGTGTGTGTGTGCGTGCGCACACGCGTGCACACTCATCAGAGATTGCTCTGTGTGTGACAAGCAAATGCTCTACTAAGGAACTTCGTGCACCTCTAGCCCTATCTGGCAGATTTCCTCTGAGAATAGGGTAAATTTCCAAAGGAAATTGTAACTGACTATTCAGAGAGGAAAAAAATGCATATAATTAGAGCAAATACTCAACGACTTGGCTTGGTAGAATAAGAAGGCAGAGTGCTTTCTCATTAAAATCAGTTGTGTGGAGTATCTGATAATGGTTCAAGCCTATATTTTAAACAAATGAAGTCAATGAGTAAACTAATAAAATCAGAAACCAAAAACTGAATCAGTTCTGAAAATGAAGTTTTCTCACTTTTAAAATCTACTGGTATCTATTTTTATTATAACATAAATTAATTCACATGATTAATATTGGAAATTATAAAAGCAAAAATTAGAGTGGTTATCTTGATAAAAGATACCTTTAATTGATAGATCTTGAGCTAGTTAGATATCAGTATATTGAATACTGTGAACCTGCAATGAATTTTTAGAATTATAGTGTAATTTCATGTGTTTTATACATAATTACCATTGTTTTAATTAGAATGGAAATTTCTTTATTAATAATCAGCACTTTAAAACCTATCAAAGCAATTGATTTAAAACTGAAAATTATGTTTTAAATAACTGATAACACTAACCCCAATTATGCTATGTAAGTTTAGAAAGAACAAGAGCTTTAGTCAAGAAGTGACATAGCATTCAAAGGATCATTATAAATTAATAATAATTTTTATCAACTGAAACATATGAAGTTTAAAAAAGCACTTAATTGATGTGTGTGTGTATTTAAGTAATCTTTTACTACATATTCATGACAAAAATCAACAAGCTAAACCTAATGCAATTTTCAAAAACCTGACAGATACCATTTGATGCCCAATATGGATACATTACACAGCCAGAAGAAACTGTGAGTAAATGCATGATTCTCCTCTTTACAAAATCCTTTGAAACTACTTGTTTAATTACCACTATGGCAATATATTGTCATGTTTATGTCAATATGTCTTTCAGCCAGAGATCATCAGGAACAATCTAGTTGAACAAAGCTGGATTTGTCCACACATTACTGTGAGGAGACCACATGTGGGGGTCTGTGGGGTGTCTGCCCAGGAAGCCCTTAGGAGGGCTTCTCAGGTTTTGGGCTGCATTAGGTGGTTTTGGAGGGAGTTCAGGGGGATGGTGGTGTGCTCAGGGTGGATGTTCTCAGAGGAAGGGACAGTCCAATGGTTGATTATCTTAAGGATTCTCATGCATAAGGAAAGGATAACAGCACAAGGCAAAAGCTGTGGTCGATGAAGAAGCAGTAGTCCTGGTACTGGCCAGGGTCTGAGGATGCTTGGTGTTTTTGCAACTTGCACAGTAGACTTGCCATAGACGACTATGACGTTGCTTTGTTTTCCTAATGCTGCTGTGTGCAGAGACAACTGTCCCCAATGTTGGGGTTCCGTGCGACTGTTTATGCTCGACAGCACAGCACGGCCCAGCAGGTAATACTCAGAAGCAGACCTTCCCAAACCACGGCAGCACGGAGTGTCCAGTCATCTCTCAAACCAGGACTTGCTTTTTCTCAAATCTAAACTGCTTTTGACTTTCAAGAAGACAACTGAAGCAGTTAGGAAGTGTTTGATGCTGTGATTTATCATCATATCACAAATTTATACCATTTGAAACCTTCTGTTTCCCAGGGAGTACCAGGAGGGCAGCAGCAACCTGTGCTTGATCCGCTCCTGGGCACCTTGCCTGAAACTGTCCTACTGGTAAGATTACTCACGACACCTTGCTGGCCACTGGAAATGAACAGCTGACACGACACACTGTAGGAGCCTTCACTAATGCTGCCTTGCATATAAATTCCATTTCAATTCCATTAACAATTGCTGTTTGTTCCTTTAATGATCATTTTTAGTCAAGATTTTACTCAAGATTTACTCAGTTCCTCAAATATTTTTTGAGGATGTCAGATGTTATTCTACACATTCTTGTTTAAAAACAAATACTGAGATAATTATATTGGTGGAATAAATTCATAAACTATTAAAAATAGGTTATGAGCTAGAACACAAAGGTACTTCGTGAGTAGAATGCTTGTTTTGTACCTCAATCTTACTACTTTATATTCTTCCCAATTTTTACCTATCTGAACCTATCACCATTTTGTTTACATTCCAATTCTCTATAGCCAGGAGGAGAAGTGATACCGTATTTACAAAAAGAAGTGGTGAACTTCAGGCATGACAAAGCAGGAGTGTTCATGCATTCAACTTCCCCGAAACCCAGCACTGCCAATGTTTTCACTTCTGGTGTAGACCCCACTGTTGCCTCCACACTTGCGGAAGAAAAGGTAGAGTAATGAGATCATTTTTCTGTAACAAACTGTTTCCAAATGCAAATGGAAATAATAATACAACTAAGGATATAATCAAATATATTGTCTTAGACCTTCACAAGGTGGCCAACAACTATTTTTGATAATCAGTTAATCAGAATATTATTCAGTTTTAATTCAATTAGAACTTCTTAGGAGTGTCCTTTTCTCTCTAGGCCAAGACTGACAGCCTAAGAGAACCATAAGATGATGTCCAAACCATTAAGAGTTTTTGGTATGTATTTGCCAAAAGTCATGTATTAAATACCCTGAAAAGTCTTAAAAGAAAAGTTGATCTAAACTACTAATGGATAATTATTACCAAAGTGATTATGAAGAAACAAGACAGTGTTTATAGCTACCTGAAAATGATTATTATAAGACTTTAACAATTTTTAATATAAAGATTAACTTTTGAGAATCAAAACACAAACACTAACAACACAAACACTAATTATATTAAATGTATATAAAAGATATTCAAGGGCCAGGGATATAGCTCAAGTGGCACAGCGCCTGCCTGCCAAGCATAAGGTTGTGAGTTTGATTCCTGGTACCAAAGGAAAAAAAAGAAAAGACTTGCAGAATTGGTTCTCCCAAATCATCATTCCCTCTTGCAAGCTGAACAGTGCAATAATCCCAGTACATCTGTGTTAATTTGAAAATCTGAAATTATTAATGACTTTTGTGGCATAATTAATTACCTATCTAACTGTGCACATGTTTGGGTGCTGAAGCTACAATGGAAGTTTGGTAGAAGAGCAGGCCTGGAATGGCACTAGACAATAAAAACACGTATTTAAAAAGCAAACATTGTGGCCTGAAGGGGAACCTGGAAAGGAAAGGTTCTTGAATCTCTTCCTCACTGCCATGAATCTCCTGTAACCCTCTTTCTATGAAAAAGAATGCTCCGAATTCCCCAAGTGACACTGGTCTAGCAAGAAACAGGTGGGAGTGAGAAGCACACAGAGCTCTTCAGAAAAGCCTCACTAATACTATCGTGCAAGGCAAGTCAGTTCAGGCTTCTCAATCAGAAATCAGAAATAGAAACTAAAGGATTTGATCACAGCGTGACCTTTACTCAATGTAAAACAAACAGCAGTGAAAGCAAACTTTCTATTTCTTTAAAACACAATTTATAACATAGATACGAAAATATTTCCACAAATCAGTCTAATGGTACTAAAATGTTTTATTTTTTTTTTCAGAAAAAAAGATGTGCAGTGCCTTGGATATCATCTTAGATTATTAATGCTAATATCAGTGCTTCAAAATCTACAACATGTCTTCACTTTTCTGAAATTTACCTTTTCTTAAAATATTATACTCTTTAAATGTGTCACAGAAAAATAATACAGTCACATAGTAGTAATTCTTATTTCCACAAAACTATATTTCTTTTCAAATATTCTATCACTGTATAATCTGGAATACAGCAACACTAAGCACAAAGCTAATGTCATTTAATTTAGTTGGATATTGTATTCATAAAGAATCCCTCCACAATATTGTGTCACCCATGAGAATAAAGACACACTGTCCATGGATTCATGATGAATGTAGTGATTGTTATTGATGTACTAAAATATGTACCAGCTGTCACATATCATCATCTCAGTATGTTATTTCCCAGCCCCAGTCACTCAGCTTCCTTCTGCTGGATTCTCATGAAAATCAAATTTACACATTGACAGAAATTTTGAGGTGCAAGGTCTCACTATGATAGAGCTAAACAGAGAGATGGCTATTCTCATGCCAAAGAATCATACCGAGAAAGACGGGTACACATTTAGAGTGGCAGAATCCTAGATAGAATGCAGCATAGATGAATTTCATCAAATTTGGCCCTGAAACTTCAAGAAACCACCTAAATTGAATTTTTATTTTCTTGGATATAAATTATAAGTAATAATACTTAATCTTTAGAAATTCTCAAAAGACTGCTTGAAATAGTAATCTGGCTCATACGAGGTACACACAGAAGGTTAATCTTTCTCAAGTACTTTTATTTTCTCAGCAATAGACTTTCAGCTGAAATTCTGAAAAAAAACAGGAAAATTGTCATTCTACTTCACATATTTGCAAATGTGTGTTACTGTGTGTGTGTGGGCATAAAAGGAAAAATGAATGAATGAATGAATAAATGAATATGTATCAGATGGTTCTAATAAAATTTGATGAGCATTCTAGGATTCAAAGTTGAACACAATTCCAAAAATCTTACCTTTTCTAGCATTTAATAGTGTTATAACTTGCAATCTGCTACTTGCCTCTGTGGAAGAGTAACCCAATGATCATCTGCCTCACTTTCATTTTAGTTTTTATCCTTTTCTCTAAACCAGTGTGTTGAATAAATGCAAGTCTGAGTCATTGACTGATCTTTTAACATGGAACATGAAGATTCAAACACCAAGATATATGATTTGATTTTTTTTTTCCAGCACTGGGGATCGCACTCACAACTTCACACCTGCCAGACAGGTGCTTAAGCCACTGAGCCAAACCCCCAGCCCTAGTTTTTTGAGGCAGGGTCGCACTATGTAGCTCAGGCCGGCCTTGCACTCACGTTGTAGCCCAAGCTGGCCTCGAACTCACAATGCTTCTCCTACCTCAGCCTCCCGAGTGCTGGGTTTAAAGGCGTGCGCCTCCACGTCCGGCTTCAAGATATATGATTTTAAAAATTGGCTATTCAGCAGTTATGAATATTGATTGCATCTCAAAACCCCAAGCAGTCTCACAGTCGTGTTTAAAATTATGAGGTAATGCAAATCGAATGTTTAAAATACACACTAAAACAGAGCAAGTATTCGAGTTTTCCTTTAAGGAGGAGGAGGAAGGAATTAAGACCAGAAACTAAGGAGGAAAGATGAGTACAACTCAGTTTTTCTATTCAAGACTAGAAAATGGGGAAGTAAGGGAAAACTGCAAAGTCAAGTGTCAAGCTCTAATGAACTCTAGTTTGGCAATATGAAGGTATTCAGCAATAAATACTTTGAAAAATAGGGCATAATGGTGAACTTTATTGCACCAGTTTGACTGGGCTAAGGAGTGAGGGGTGGCTGGTAAAACAATTTTTCTGGGTGTTTCTGTGAGGATGTTTCTGGAAGATATCTGCAATCGAATTAGCAATCCCCAGTGTGTGGGGGTGTTACCCAATCACTGAGAACTGACCAAACACAGGGTTGGAGGAAGGGCAAATTTGCTCTCTCTGCTTGAGCTGGAATGTCTGTCATCTCCTACTTTTAGACCTAGAGGCAGCTGGTTCCCAAGCTTTCAGACGTGGACCTGGACTCACTTGGGATTAGGCTGGGACTCCCCAGTCAGCTTCTAGGGGCCCCTTCTTATAGCAGGCAGATGGTGGGTCTTAGCTTGTAAAATCATATGAAATAATCTCTCATAATAAGTGTCTATCTGTATCTATATCAATATCTATATCTATCTATCTCTCTATCTACCTATCTATGTACATAATTGGCTCTGTTTCTCTGAACACTACATTAAGATATTATTCAAAAATAAACTTTTTCTTTAAAACAATATCAAAGTAAACAAGTTGAGTTTTTTTTTATTTCTAGCAGTCATAACAGGGCTTTAATACCTTGAATAATTTTAACGGATCCAGGTGAATGTCTCAAGGCACAAGAACAGATTATTGAATCTTTGTTGAAAACTCAATCTGTTATAGAAAGATGTTAAATTCTATTTAGGTATTCCACTGCACTAACTAAGTTTAGATATTTCAAACTATTTTTCTTACTTAAAAATCACATTTATTATTGCCCACAGGAAATTTTATACTTAATGTAAACAATAAATTATGTGCAGCAATAAATGTACACTACTTAAATATATATAGATATTAACTCTGTGTTTTACATTTTATTAAAGGAGTTTCTTTTTTATTAAGTTTATTGGTACATTTTAGATATATATAATGATCATATTCATCATAGGGAAATTGTACCCATACATGATATATTTTGATTCCTCTTTTTTCCCCAATCCCCTCTACTCTCCCTAATTACAAAGCTATGTTTCCATTTTATCCTTTTTTAATCATTTTTTTCCTTTCCCTTCCTTCTTTTTCCCTTTCCCCTACCCTAGTTATTTCCTTTTGAAAATTTTTTTCCAATTTCACAGTATCTGTTGTGCATTTTGGTCCTCATTTACTTTTACCATTTCTCAAACCAAGGAGACAATGTGATGTTTACACATGTGAGTCTGATTTATTTCACTTAAGAGTATGGTCTTAAGTTGCATCCATTTACTTTGAAATCCCTCAAATTTATCCTTATTAATGGCAGGGTAATACGCCATTATATAAAAAAAATCCCACATTTTCTTTATCCATTCTTCAGTTGATGGGCATTTGGGCTGTTTTCAAGATTTAGCTATGCTGCTATAAACATGGGTACGCATATTTCACTGTGGTACGATGTTTTCAATTCTTCTGGGAAAATACCCAGAAGATGAATAGCTGGGTCAAACAGGACCTCTAATCCTAGTTTTTTGAGGAACCTCCATACTGATTTCCACCATAGTTGAAACAATCTACACTCCCACCAACAGTGGAGAAGTGTTCCTTTTTCCCAACAGTACCTCCAGCATTTGTTATTGGTTGATTTCTTGATGACAGTCATTCTTTATCGAGTGAGAAGGAACTCAGCATTGGTTCAATTTTCATCTAGCAACCAATGATTTTGAACATTTTTTCATATACTTACTTACCATTTGCATTTCTTCATCAGAGAAGTGTGTATTCATCTTAGATGCTTCAGTTTAGCATATCTGTACCCAACTTTTCATCATAGTCTGATAGTACTTTTAATCTATAAAATTTAAGCATGTAAGTTTGGTGCATCATAATACATACAAATACACTGTAATGACCACCCCATCAATATCCAAAAGTAAAAGCAGTATGGATGTGATTAGTATAATGTGTAAGTTATTGTTTCTCCCTATTAATAACTGAGCAGCTCTATGCACTAATTCTTCCAAGTAATGAGACAAGAAAATATTACCAATATACTGTGTATAACATATAAAATTCTATTAAGAATTTTATATATACAATAGATCTGAAAAAATTTTAAATTATTATTTGTCTTCTAAGATATCCCATTATGATTTTTTTTCAAATGTGACTGGTTTTAAAACACTCCTTGTCCTGGTAAAAATGCATTATGTTTTTAAATATACCTACTTAAAGTATTCAAAATTAAAAGACAATCTATGTTATGTATTAGTGTTATGTTTAAACAAGTCTGAATGTAAATTCTTATAGTATGAAACCAATTTTAAAACAAGAAATTTTAAAACTTTACATCCTACTGTGACTCACTAGGTGAATAGTTCCTTGAATCATTTTATGTTCCTTGTGTTGTGGTTAGGAGCTAATTCTACATTTCAGTCATGCAGTTTACTAGATTTCTCATCTTAGGTACTTAATTCTCTAAGCCCCTTTTCTTCATCTGTAAAATAAGGATAAGATTATAGTTTCTTTCATAGAGCTATTGTGAACACAGATATATATATATATATCACATACACATATTACTATATATATTACTATAAATATATAGTAATTCTTATAAAGCATTTGTCAGTTTTTAGCATAAAAGCATTTTGAAAATAATATAAAGCTGACATCATTTTCTAATTATACGGAACATTTATATTTAGTATAATCAGGATATTTGTTCATTGCAGAAATATTCTTATGTATTTTGATAATTCAAAGATATAAATAAAGAGGCAAGCTTGACATTATCAACCATGAACGTGAAGATCAGATGTATACCTGAAGTAGGCTATCAAATCAAATATACGACTTCTGATATGGATACACTGCCATATCGAAATATCATTTTTATTCAAATCATTAGCACTATATGAGAAGATAATTACTTTATTTTCATTCTGAATAAGTGACTAGCTATCAAAGAATGAGAATTCAAGCCAGAATGCATGGCTTGAAACCAGGCGGTTACCCAAGTATTTACAAGAGGTATGTGGGTGAGGTGGAAGGAATCATAGGAAGGTTGTCTGCAGAGTTCTGAGCAACACTGGTGTGGTACCAGTGCATTTTAGAAAAACATGAACTCTTTTAAATTACATGAAATACATCAAGTTATTAGTAAAATCTGATGAAAATTCACATTTCTCTAGCAAAATCATATTTCATGAATGTGGAAAAAGGTTTATAAACAGAGCTTCTCAGTTAATGGCTCTTGGGCTCCAAAATATGTTATAACTGACAAGAACTCTAGTTTTCCGAACAGGACCCACCCAAGGACTCAGTAGGTATTCCATGCACTCAGTAGGTATTTGTTAAGCACATACTTGGTGCCAGTGTAAGCAGTAGGGAGACATGGGCATGTCCAGCTGTGGCTCTGGCACTTGCTCATGCTAAGCCCCAGCAGAACCACATGAACCCCTCCCTTTCTAAAGCTGGTAGCCAGATGACCAGGGACTGAAGAATAGGCAACCATTCAGATTCTGTAACATTGACCTACAAGGTTCTAATTACTTTGCAAGATTCACAGCCACCGTATTCACTCATAGCTCAAAATACAATGCTCAGAAAAGATTTGAAGATTTGGGCATGGACTAGTGTCCATTGTCTTATAACAAAGGCTTCACAGACCCTTTGCAATAAAAGAAATCCTCTTCTGAGTGGACCTAGTATGCAAGCCTAGTAAAGGTGAGATGACTTCTCGTGGTTTTTAATTCACAGAAGAGGGCAATAATTGTCCAAAAAGTATGCATGTATTGAAAATTGCAGGCCACAAACTGGGCTATAAAATATTTCTGCTCTTACTGAAGTAACAGTCAGTTAATCCACCAGCTAAGATCTGCCATGGTGTGGTTTACGACATACATTTCCCTGCCAGTAATCCTAATCCATTAATGACAGGAGGGGTTTTTTTTCTTTGTTTAGTTGATTGCTAAAATATTCCAGTAGTGTTATCATTCCTGTACCACCCAGCCTAAGAGTATTATGGTTGGACGTGTACAGAAAAGTAATCTAACCTGTACCAGCCACTACCAATAATCCTGCTGTTTGGCAGGCTGTCTTCAACCCGCTGTCCTTCAATATTTGCAGGGATAGATGGTTTGAATCTTTAACGTTTTTTTTCCTTATGTAGTATTTTAATATCAGGGCATATTCATTTTTACCTTTGCTATCTATCTCCCCAAAATAGCCTCTATTATATGGCAACCTGTCCAACCTCCCTGACATGAAGCCATCTCTTTCAGGTAAACCATCTTAGCACCCTTTCAAATCAAGCCTGTGCAGAAGACTTGGCACAGTGGATTTTTGCACCTAGAACTTTTGTGCTGCTGGGCAAGGATCTTTACTATTTATTAGATTTTTGCCATCTGAATAAAGATTAACAAAGAAAGCAGCAGCGGCTCCTACATCGTGACTTCAGCCAGAGTTGTGTCTTGCTGAGCAGCAGTTGGTGGTTGTGTGAGGGTATCACAACCAGATCAACAACCAGAAAGAACAGTTATTCTTGCTTTCCTTTAGTTCAAAGTTGCCTCCTTACATTCAGATTCACAGAATATATAAAACCTTTATGCAGTTCCAAATACCACTTAAGAAGCTTTTTATACATTTATTTTCTTTTTCAGTGCTAGGTGTTGAACCTAGGGAAATATTCCTTCAATAAAATGAATAATTATCCATTATCTACCGTGTGTAGAGAACAGCATTTCAAATTGCTGACTCAATAGACTAAACCTAAATATTTAAAAGAATTTAGAAATGGTTCCACACCAAAGTTACGAGAACACCTGGGCCACAGAGCTTACCTACATATTTGCACATGGGTAAAGAGTGGGTTTACTTACCAAGAACTATAACTGAAAAAGAGTGTGTCTCTACCCTTACTCAGGCATCAACAATGCAGTGCATGGTCATAGTGATATTTTTATCCATGTATCCAAAGTTATATTATGAAAAATATAACAAGAAAATATTGTGCAATTTCCTAGTAAATTCCATCACAGCAGCATTCAATTTTTTATACAAAGCAACCTTTCTTCTTCCAGACTTCAACCTCCCTAACTTTTTTATTTCCTCTACAAAACAATTGACTGATCTCCTTGAGTGTCTCCAAATATATTAGGGATTAGCCAAATGCTTACATTTTGAACAATGTATGTATATTAATCACCTACTCTGAGGCAGTAAATACAATGGATGTTGGAACCTAGGGATTAAAAGTGCAACCTTGCCCTAGATTCTTTCCCCAACTTCAAATCCAATAGTGGAGAAAATATTTCATTTTGAAAATTTTTATTTTTTATTTTATATATGTATTTATTAAGCTTATGGTTACAATTTAGGTATACATAATGATCATACTCATCATAGGGAATTTGTATGTGTATATGGTATGTCTTAGTTCCTTTTTCTTTTCCTCCTATTCCCCCTCCCCTCCCCTGAAGCCCTCTTCCCCTCCTTATTTACAAAGACTTGTTTCTATCTTATCCTTTTTTCTCATTTTTTTCTTTTCCCATCTTTGCTCCCCCATTCAAAAATTTTTAATTCTTCAAAAGACTGAAAATAGTACACCAAACAATTAATTACATTTTACCTAGATTAGCCAACTGTTAGCATAAGGCCAATTTTAAGTGCTTTCTCTGTTTCTGTTATAAAATAAGCCTTAAAAGTCACTACTGGAATTTTGAATAAATAATTTAAGAGTGGAAAGAAATGGGAAAGGCTAGAATACATCTGAAAATAGAAATAAATAAAACATTTCTGCATGCTTCTCATATAGCAAAATTAGAACCGTTTTATAAAACAGTTCTCTCAAATTGTGTGCAGTAACTTGCAATACACTTTTTACTATAGCTTCCATTTTTAAAACATTGAAATCTACTATAATTATTATAGTGTTGCTTATGAAGATAAACTTAAGAGGAGAAATACTGGAGAAGGGATTTGATTTAAAAAGCTATAATAACAGTTCAGGAGAAAATGAGGAATTGAACTATGTAAATAGCAATGGAGGTGAATGAGCCTGATTCCAAGACTGCTATAAGGGTAAGGATAATAATGATCATTTGATATGGAAGGAAAGGCACAAAGAGAAAACAATGATGTGATCTCAGATTGCTGGCTTAGATAACCGTGATTGGTGGCTATTGGCTGAAGGAGTAAAATTAAGGAGCAGATTTAGAGAGAAAACAGTAAGTTCAATTTTGTTTTGGTTGAAAATGCAGGTTGGATGAAAGATTTTTGGTACAAATACACTTCTTTATACAGTTATACTGGGAAAAAATTTTTACCTAAGGGCATACTTTAGGAAGTCAGACGTAGATCATATTTGTTAGTCCAAGTGAAGATTAAGAAGATAACCAATCATGCATAGTAAGTTGAGGTAAAAAAATTAAACATGTAAGATGTAAAGTTGCTATTAGAAGGAAAAGAACAAGAAAAAGTAGTTTTAGGAAGCCAAAGAAGAAAAATTGGTTTGTAGAATGAGAATAGTGAAAACCAGTATACAGTAACATATTAAATGAAATAAACTGAGTTTCTGATGGAGGTAGCAACCTTTAAGTCAGTGAGGAATGTTTAAACATGGCTACAAATGAAGAAATTTTAATATTTTTCTGAGTTTGTGTTGTTTTTTCCAACTTTCCGCTACAGTGACATATAAAGCACTAGGTAAGAGTATGAGTTTTGAAACCAAATCTTGGTCAGATTACTAGTTACAATATCTTAAACCAATTACCAACATTTTCTACTTCTCATCCTCTTTATCTGTACACTTTACAGTCATATTTTGTTCTTAGAGGGTTGTTTTGAGAAATATATATATATATATATGCAATCATGTATATTTGTTACAGTGATACTTCAAATATACAAGTCATACAAAATTCACAAAGAAAACCACAAAATGATATATTTGCTAGTCACTCAACCGAAGTTTTCACGAAACTGCAAATGTCTGTTATTCCTCAATTTCAACATATTGTGACAGTTGATGATTCAACTAATAACTGATCCCTGGGGATTGACCTTCCAGCCACAGACTCTCTATCCACTGGACTCCTCACTGTATAAAAGAGCTGCATATTCCAGTACCAATCACTGCCATTTCTCATAACACTATCCGAGATAAAGAACAGAGGGGAAACGCTGAGGTAAGAAAGGCTTTAAATATCAATGTTAAGTATGACTTTGTACCTTTTTATATATGTATTTCTACTGTTACATATGTATACATACTGAACTGTCAAAATTATTAAGACTATTATGCAGCAGTTACTTTAATTTGTAAACTTAGTAATTAGATTATCATTTTGGTCCAGAACGCTTTTTCTTAAAATGGCTACTCTGCTAGGGTATTTTAGAGGGACCATAAAGGAGTTATCATAGAGTGGGGTTGCTGCAGGAATGCCAGTTTAAGGCTTACAAACCTCAGGTGCACCATTTTAAATTTTTGCAGCTAAACTTGGCAAAAAGAGGGACTTTTCACTTTCAAGGATTCTCTAAGTGTGAACAATTGCAAATTTATTTGTAAGTTCTTATTTATCTTTAAAATGTATGTAGTATTTGCATTCCATTCTATATCTGCTATAGACTTACTTAAATTTTTACTGTTAATCCATGAATGAAATTGATGCTCTGAGAAGATGCACCCAATTTATCTAGAACACCGTTTATTCTCCAGCACTATCAATACATGACTTGAGAAGTAGATAGCTAAGAGGAGGTAGTTGATACTCATGCTATATCCTGAGTACAGTACATGATCAAAGAGGGTCATTTATGTGGTTTATTTGCTTATCTAATTAGTGTGGTTTTTAATAACCCTTGAAATTAGTTGAAAAATCATTCCATTGTATAAGACTCACTTGAATTCTATTACTTCCAAAACTATTTTCTCTCTCTTCCTTCTATATGCTCTCAATATTTTGTAATTTCTTTATACAACACATTGTGCTTTACAAGATAAAAATATCCTTACTTGTATTCCGTAGTTAGCCTTCATACATAAGAAATCACACATCATCATTATATCCTGGAGAGTGCGAACTGTAGCTCACTGCACGGAGAAAGCAGGCTGTGTCATATACACAAGTCTATGAGGAGCATGTCTCTGTGTACACGTTACTGTTAATTTTCTGTACTATCGAAGTACCTATAGATTGCTAAAGTTGATGAGAATTTTAAGTACTTGTAAAAATCACTACATTATCATTACATTTTTATATTTTAATTTGAACTGTGATTGCTATAATAAAAAGCAGGTAATAACTTTGCAATGCTTTTCTTTTACGTTTTATTATTCCCTCACATAAATAAATACACTGGAAATTTTAAGAAATTATGAAATCTCCCTCAATCTCCATTAATCACTGCATGCTACCCCCAAAATGATGATATTTACATGAGAAATACACATTTTTTTCAAAATGTAAACTTTTAAACTAAATATTCTTCAGAAAACTATATAATTTATTGACCTATAGTATTGTACTTAATGAATTCAATACAGCAGGTAATATTTCAGCTGCTACATACAACAAAACTTAGAATAATGTCAACACTTTATTAGTTATCAAGAAATATTTTATAAATAAATAGCTAACATCAAAAAAATCCCTCGGCCAATCCCCTTTCTAATCTGCCTTTCCCAAATCTACTATACATTCTCTAGTTATCTACTGCGTACACAACATGACAAAGAAGTTGACTAATGATAAAATCCCACAGAAAAAATTTCCATGAATGTTAAAAATCAAGTAATATACAAGCACTTATTGTACTAGTGACGTAATATTTTAAAATGAGAAAGGTTTTGTTTTATTGTCTAGTTTATTATATAATCGTTGATTGAAACTTCTATTTACCTTAGTTTTCTCATATACTTATTATCAATATCTAACTGATACATTATAACCATGAACCTAAAATGAAAACCAAAATTTGGAAAAAAATTTTGAAAATGTTTTTTCCCCACTGCTTAAAATAGATCCTCCTAAACATCGTAAATCTGGAGGAAGAGTTGCCTGGAATCAATGCAAATACTTCTGTCATCCAAATTAATTCCATATATAATGCTGTTTTGAACTTCCTAAAACAACTAAATAACCACATACCCTCATGATAACATTATTTGTATATTGATACAATATTTCATTCCAGAAAATTTTATTAACAATTAAAAGAAGTGTTACTGTTAAATAATATGTGAATATTTTAAAGAATTGATTCAATATAGTTGTAAAATTGCAAATCACTACTGATTTTACCTGAAGAACCATGTTATCCAATCACAAATAGATTGGCACTCTACCATTATAGTTGACTACCAAGGTCAGGAAGCTGTTAGTTCCATCATTTGTACCACAACCGTAACTTCTGAATTTATGTTAACATTTGGTCTTTTTTTTGACTTATAGAGTATTTCTGAATAGGATGAAAACTGTCCTTCTCATCGCTGCCATCCTGGCAGTAGCTGTTGGTCTCCCGGTAAGGATTCACTTTTGCATCCTAAAATATTTTGTTCTAATTCATAAACCTCAGGGCTGCATTATTTTCCTCTCTACTTTATAAAGAAAACTGAGCCTGCCTCTTTAGATTATTTTCCAGAATATACTGTCAGGCATACACTCTTCAGTGCGTAATTCAATTCTGTATAGCCCTGGTGTAGTGGTGAATTTGAGCCATTTCAAAATACACATTACAGATTTCAGGAAACAGTTTCTACAATATTTTCTGGACAACATAAGCCTAGATTTTTAAATTAGATACAATGAAACTGTTATATGTAGACTTTATATATTATTATACATATAATCTTTGTGTGTTTTCATCAGTGTGAGTTGAAACAATTTTACTGTTTGAACTTTAGATCGCTCAAGACCAGGATCGAGAAAAACGAAGTGTAAGTTACTTTCTCCTTTTTTACACATGAGCATTCTGTGTAAAATATTCATGATTGCGGTTAAAGATACTTAGTTATCCAAACCTCCTAAACTTTACAGAGCTTCTTAAACCCTTTGCCTATTATTAGCAAGCAGGGAGGGTTAGCGCCAATTCTAAGAAGGGAAATATCTTTACATCTCCTGTAGCAGTGATACTCAGGTTGAAACGTGAATCATTCTATGATGAGTTGGGTTATGATATTTTCACTGGAGTCATCTAGCTTAGTAAGGCCCATAAATGCCCATGATGGTGCCGCAGTGCTCATTCCAGAGAAGGTAAAAAAAAAAAAATAATTAAAATTTGAGAATTGAGAGATATGGGTGTGTGACTCAGCTTCCCATAAGATACCTGACATAAATTGATAAGAAAAGAGGAAAGCTCTGTCTTGGATAACAGTTTTGGAGGCACTGGTCCATGACCACATTGGCCAGTAGGGCACAATCCCTTGGGATGAGAGCACACACAGGAGGTGGCAGCCCCCATACGATGTCAGTGCCACCGAGACAGGACAGGCCTGCTGTAGTCCTTTTCAAAGCCACACCTCCAAGGACAAAGCTCCCTCTGGGCTCCACCTTTTCAAGTCTCTGCACCTCTGATAGCACTCTGTGAGGACCGGCCTTCAATGCATGGCCATCAGGGGTTCCAGAGCCCAAATGTCCTAGGGAGCCAGTGTTGATGGTCCCACTGGTGGAAAATTCAGTAAAGAACACCTTTGGGCTTAACAATGAACCAGAAATGTTTAAGAAGAAACTAAAATTTTAAGAGGAAAAGTCCAGTTTGAAGATTTGTTTGTATTTTGTCAGAAATCTTGTTACCTGAAAAGCATGTTTTAGAGACCCAAACAATAAACAGAGTGTAGAATATGGATATTGGCAGGGACATTGACAGATAGGGAAGAGAGGTTGTTTTCATTACATAGTCTGGGTAAACACCTCATATGAAAGTAAAGAGAGAAACATTAAAGCATTTCAACATCTGCTTTTTAAACTTTTTATTGTAGAAGAGATTACTGTATCTGATAAACTGACTTTGCATAGAAAGATGCGGGAACATGGTTACCTCTGATTTTCTAAAATTAATCAAATCTCTGCTCATAGTATATGTAGATAGGATGAAGAGCTTTAGATTAAGGGGATAGATCTCTTGCAAATGGGAAGGAGTACAAGAAACCCAGGGCAAGGAGAGTGTTGGGGGAGAGGAATTGAGCTCTGCCATGCACAGCAACTTAATGACCACAGTGAATGTAAATATCTGTCACAAACATCAGCTAAGGATACTAATAACCCACTAAAATGAAGATGGGGAAAAGGGGGTCTCAAGGCAGAGGGAGGGAGAGGGTAAGACAGGGAAGGCAACTTTTCTGTTTGTTTGTTTTATTTTAAAGAGGAAAAAAGTAAAAGTAACAATTAAATAGGCTATTAGGACAGTAACATTAATTGGTACATGGCATACTATTGTCTGCAGAGGAATTATTCAGAGTACAAGATATAGGCACGAAACAATGTCCAGACAATGTTCGTACAAATCTTTCTTTTCAATGAACTATGAGAAACCAACTGTATAACTATCTTTACTGTCTTGTGCACATATGTTTTTATTTTTTCCCTTTTCTTTTTGGGAAAATAGATTTTAAAAAGAAATAAACTGTTACATACAAGTACGTATTTCCCAGGATGAATGTAAACGTCATGTAATGCAGATACGTGCTGGGAATTTTTTAAAAATTCAGTTTAAAAGTTTACATTTTGAAAAAATGTGTATTTCTCATGTAAATATCATCATTTTGGGGGTAGCTTGGCAGTGAAAATAATGCAGCCCTGAGGTTTATGAATTAGAACAATTTTACAACTATATTGAATCAATTCTTTGTATAGAGTAAGATGAGCCTTTCTCTTTCCCTCAACAGATCAGTGACAGCGATGAATTTACTCCCCGGGTTTATTTGCCCCCTTATCAATACCCATTTGGCCAATATCCACCAATCTTCAACCAACCATATCCAGGCTATAGAGTTTACGTGATCCCTTACCCATTTCCTCAGTCTGGAAGTGCAAATCTCCCTTACCCATTTCCTCAGTCTGGAAGTGCAACTCTCCCTCCTGATGGAAAGTAAAAGAGAGAAAAGTCACAGTACAATTTAACATGAAACAAATGGTAAGTCTTCATAATACAACCATTTTGTTGTTGTTGTAACCCACGGTTTATAGATTCAAGTGCATGGTTCCATGTCAAAAAGAGTTACACTAATTTCAGTCAGTCCCATTAAGTCCTAATTTGCTCTAACATTTTTCACTGGTAGAAATTCTTGGCATTTCCACTTGGAAGTACACATATGTGTCCCTCCAGACTCAAACAACATGCTAATTTAAATCTTTCATTTGCTGTAATATAATGGAAAAAAGACTTCTACTATCAAAACATTTTTACAGAATATTCAAACATGTTCTACTATTTTCAACAACTGTGCATTTTGAACCTAACCACTGGGCTAAGAAAGGTAAAATGTTAATCAAGATAGAGATCATAGTAGATGAACCTGTGGACCTAGAATCTAAGGTAGACTTCATTTGAGTCCTTAGAAAATCATGTAATTTTTCTAGTACTAAACCCTCAAATTTGTCTTCTGCATGTGACAGTGTAATAAAATCGTAAAAGCTCATGCTCCATCTGTAACAGAAATCCTATCATCTCAACACATCAAAAACAAAGTGGACAGCCTGTGAATCACCCAGTGAATTGAGGGACAGTAAACTCTACTGAAGTTTTCATTGTGACCCATATGTCTGTCTTACGGAGAAAAAAATCTGTAAATACCTGCTACTAAAAGCTCCATCCCGCATCTACTCAGTCTTTTTGATCAGAAAGTTTCTCAGTCCTTAAATTAAATATTCATTTATACCAATGTTTGTAATTAAAATACAGAAGTGTACATATTCCCTAGAAAAAGACCCATGCTGTTGAGATTAATAACTAATGCTTTTCATTTATTTCAGATTGCTGTAAAATTGAATGTGAGCCACTTTCTGGAAGAATCAATAATCCTGTTGCAAAAGAAAAATAAATATAATTGAAGCATCAACTAGTGTTCTCTAGTCAGTACCTGTAGTGGTCTTCTTTAGTGAATATAAAAAGGGAGATCTTGAATTCCAAATTTCTAAATGTCCCTCACTAATGACAATGAAATACAACAGATTTTATTGTACATTTCTTGATCTCCAAACTTTTGGGGTAAAGCTTAGAGAGTAAAGGAGACAAAAATCAAGTAGCCTAAAACTATCCTGAATGAAGGTCTATTCAGTAGCTTAGGTTGTGCTATCATTCTGTACCTTCTAGTAGAATAAATTCACTTACATTTCTGTGTCTTGTGTGACCTCCTGGAAGGAGTTTCATGTATTGTATGGTCATGAGTCAGAGGTTGATTTAATTCAAAAATATTTGAGTAGTTAAATCTACACCTATGTACCACAGGAAAATAAGCTCAATATGTTTGTACGGGATACTGTAAATGAAGGAGAAATGCCCCTAACTTTAAGAAACAGATAATGAGTAAGATCCTTGAAATATCATTTATATCATGCTGGTAGGTTACAAAGTACATTGCCAAGTTGTTATTTCACCAAACCATCACATAAACTGTGTAAACTAGTTTGACTTTATCCATGGGGAAACTGAAGGTCATGAAAAGTCCTATGGACCTCCATGGTCATTCACACAGCACGGGGCAGAAGAGAAAAAAAGCAGGTCCTCCCAGCTAGTTAGGCCTATGTCTTCTCCCTTTAATTCAGGAAAAAAAAAAAATCTCCACTTATAAGGACAACCATCACTCGTCTCCTCCTCTGTTAAATCAGCTGCTACACTGCCACCTGAGTTACCTTCTCAAACCATAATTTGAACTGTATTCTAATGTGTTCAATTGCTTTAGCCAACTTCTTACTGCTTGCAATACAAAATCCATTCACAGCCTTCCACCTGCATCTACAAGCTTCTTTTCCAATCTCCCTCCATTACCTCAGCCTGGGTTCTGCCCTGCTTGCATGGTGCAGGCTGCCACTCCCTACAGCCCCTTCCTCCAGCACAGCTGAGCCTTTGCTTGGGGCTTTGCCCCTGAGAAGCATTCACTCTTCTGTCTCACTGTTAAGAGACAATCGCTCTTGTAAGAATCAAGTCACATGTTGCAATTTTCACTTAAAGAAACAAGCGCTCTTATTTTTGAAATAGAATGAATTCATCACCACTTGGACCTTCTACTCCAGTATCTTATTTCTAATCTTCAGGAGTGCTATCATTCTGTACCTTCTAGTAGAATAAATTCACTTACATTTCTGTGTCCTGTGTGACCTCCTGGAACATCATATAGCAAAACTGTTCCCCAGTACCTAGCACTGTTGAAGCTACTCTGTGAATGTTAGATGGAATGTATTCATAAAACTTTCAGATTTCCAGTTTTCAAACAGAAATCCTTCTTCATGTGTCTGATATATATCAACATACAAGTAAATAACTCCTTCTTGTAGGAAAGGAACCTTAAAATCAATATTTAAATATTAATAATTCTACTCAATTACATTAGCATAGCCACTTGAATAATTTCTTGGTTACTCATACTCTACTACAGAAATAACAGGGCCAATAAAATATCAAGACATGAATAAAATCACATGTCATAAATAAGTACAAGCATCATAAAAATATACATATAATATATATATATATCTTTTAAAAAGATTTGTCACCTACTAGGAAACCAAGTTCATCGAGTATTTATTCTCTTTTACAATGAGTCAACACACATGGCAAAGTTTTATGAACTTTATAGAGAAACAATTTGTCCTAATCATCAGTTTCCACAAATCCTAAACTGAGTATGTAATGGCTAACACATTGTGTCAATTTGAGAAGTTTAGCAATTTAACTAAGCAGACTTAGCAAGGGGCCAGGGTTTTCACTTTGTAAACATCTTGAGCCAGTGGAGAGGAGGTCATGGAGATAGTGCGAGTGCTACACCTGCCCCAGGGCTGGTAGCTTACTTACAAATAAGGGAGGAAAAGAGGCTTGCACTCCCTCCATTTTTGCTTTTGCTGCTTTTGCTGTCTTCCTCTGCAATGAACTGTTGTCCCTGTGCCATGCCACCCTGCTTTGGAGCCAGCTGATTATGGACTGAAACCACTATAAACTGTGAGCTATATAAACCTTTCCTTCCTTAACTTTGGGGGTCAGGTATTTTGTCTCAGCAATGAGAAAAAAGTAACCAACACAGAGTATTTGAAGTGAAAAGTCCTGAAGAAGGAAATGGTAGCAGGTGGTGATGAAAATAAACTGTCCTGCAGTTTTTGACACAAGTCATCCAACAAGATTCTACTTGCACAATATGCCCTTCTTGGTCATACAATGACTGCCTTTGTCTCCACAGTTAGTTATCAGGAAATTAGCAAATTACTCTTAACAATTTATGTTTCTCCAGCACAAGGTCAAATTGTTCATAGGTGGGACTCAGAGCCTCAGTCATGGAAATTTTGCCATCATGCCTGCATAATCTGGCTGAAAATCATGGCCAGCCACATGAGCCACTTGGCATGCCACAGCCAGGGAACTGACTATGTCCCTTGGTCATTTGCGAGGACTAGAGGTTCCTTAAATATTTGAGTAATGACTCCTTCCTATTAAAGTCAGTGATCCCAATTAAAACAATGAGAGCAACATCAAGAAGACCAGTCTTCAGTATAATATGGTGAATTAATTTCATAAGGACCAGTTCCCGACTTTTGAGTCATTAGAAGCTTTGGCCACTGTCCAACTGGACAAAGTGGGCAATGGGTAACAACAAGGAGGGCACAGAGTCGGTCACAGAGCTTAAAATGGTCGGAGACTAAGGCTGCTCAGAGCTGGGGAGGCCAAGCTGTGGAGTGATTTACTATCTTCCTGCTGGGCAGGTGGGATAAGATCCTGCCATTTACATTTAACCACCATATTTATCAAGCAAGCATTAAATTAACCAGCTACTCCCCTAGTGAATTCAGGCAACATCTTGCACACTCTGGATGTCTTTGATGGTTGTACTAGTATGATAGTTTGCCAATAAACCTGTTCATCAAACCTCCCTTTTTCCCTGTGATCTAATGTTGGTATGTGGGCATAGGACTCACTGAGGTACCCTTTTGCAGAGTGTGTTTCTTGAAGCACACATCAATAATAGTAATAGATATTAAAGTAAAATACATATTCATCCTCAAAGCATTTTGCTTGGTAATTTGCAGTATACTTGCACATAGTAACATCCTGGAAAATCCCAAATTAAATTTTACCTAAATTTCCCACCTTAAATGATCATAGTACAGTCACCATCTGTTATGGCTTGTGTTCTGAAGCCTCCCACCCACCAAGCCTCATGTAATCACGGAGGCAGCTGAATCTAATGTTTGTGACTGGTTCGTTGTGTAGCACTGGGATTGGTGGCGTGAGTGCTGCACCAGCCCAGGGGAGGGGAGCTGGCATACAATGTAAGAGTGGGAAGGAGGTGCACTTTTAGCCTTTTGCCCTTTTCACTCTTGTCCCTTGTGGCTTCCATTAATGGTTGCCCCTCAGCCATGCCACCCTGCCTTGGAGCCAGTTGAGTAGGGACTGAAACCTCCAATACTGTAAGCTAAATAAACCTTTCCTTTCCTAATTTTGGGTGTCAGGTATTTCGACTCAGCAATGAGAAAATGTAACCAAGACACCATCTAAAACAATATACAAAACTAATGTATCCATGAGTGGTGCTATTTTAAAATGTAATCTGCTGTATTCAGTAGGTAGCACAGTCATGTAGACTTTACATTGAAAGATGATTCAAGGAAAGAAAACAAAGTTACAAAATCTGTTAATTCCCTCAGAAAAGTAGCCACAATTCCCCCATAATCTTCCAGATTTTGCTCATGCATTTAAAAACTGACTGTAGTCATCCTGCAGTATCTACAGGGGCTTGTTGCAAGATAGCCATACCCTAACCACCCTCCAGAAATACCAAACTGCTCGAGTGCTCAAGTTCCTTATATAAAATGGCATCATATGCACAAGGTCAGGAGTTTGATTCCCAATACCAAAAAAAAAAAAAATCATATTTGTACATATCCTGTGTACATTCTCACATATAGGTTAAAGAATCTCTAGAATACTTATACTCTCTAACACATAGTACAATGCAAATACTAGCTGGGTTGTTGGCTATTACGTTGTTCAGAGAATAATGGCAAAGGGAAAAAGCCTGTACATGTGCAGTCCAATGCAGCCATCACAGGTCTCGGGACACAGGATGCGATGTAAATGCGAGAGGCACGCGCCAGAAGCAGCAGGGTTGGAGGGATGGGGGGTCTCGACGTGGCTGAGACTGGCTCCTTGCCCTCGTGTTGGTTGTTCAACCTAGCACTCCACGTCAACTGCCTCAAGGGTCTTTCTTGAAACTTCCTGAAGTTGTCTTTTTTTTTTCTAGATATACTTGATTTGCAATTGGTTGAGTCCACAAATGCCAAACTCTGTGTCAACCATTCTGCTAAATTCTGGGGATTTGGACCAAAAAAATTCATTTTTCATCCTTAATAGTTTTATAGCCTTCTGGTGGAAATTAAAAATGTATAAAATTTCAGTAGACATAATAAGTCTTCCAATAAATGATTTGCAGAATGGTTTTAGAAAATTTACATAATCCAGAGGAAATTAGCTCTGCCTGGCCAACCTGGGAAAGATTCCACAGGTGGCCACAAGCTGAATCTTAAAACAGATAAAAAGGTTATCAACAGACAAGCACAAATTAAATGATGGACAGATGTTAAGAAGGTAAAATCTATACCCAGTGGGGTTTTTAGTTTGTTTTTGTGGTGGGAGGGATTAAACCCAGAGCCTCAGGCATCATGAGTAACCTCTCTACCTCCCTCCCAAGTGGGCATTTTAGTGACATTTGGCTTCCTTGAGCAAAGCCAAAAAGAACAAAAGGTGGTAATAAAATAATTTAGAACCTATTTCTAGTGAATATATTGGAATTTATTGTAATGAATTTACTTCTAATAAGTACAGAACCTACTAGTTAATGGACTTCTTTCTGATGAATATGCAGTGTAGAACCCTCCTAAACCCAGGAACAACTTTTGATCTGAGAGGGAAAAGGAAAAGTATATATAACTTCATACTCTTTTGGTAAACAAAATTGCTATTAATTTTTCATATAAATGCAGAGATTAAATATCAATTGATCAATATTAAGTCATTATGTAAATAACTGATATATTCATGAGACAGAATTTAATCAGAATTTCTTGTCAATCCAATAGTGGCCAGGCCACATTGAAAGTTCTGGCTAAGTGCCAGGTGTGGTAACACACACCTGTAATCCCAGCACTCAGGAGCCTGAGGCAAAAGGATCATTGCAAGTTCCAGACCAGCCTGGGCTACAAAGTGAGCTCAACTGCAGCCTGAACTGCATAGCAAGACTCCATCTCAAAAAGACAATAAATAAATAAATAAAAGAAAATGAATAAAAATAAAAGAAAGTTCTGGCCAAACCCATTGGGTCAAGCCAAGTAGCTGAAGGCAGTTCCCAGCAAAGAAGCAGGTGCAAAGCAAGGCTATAAGAATTGAAGTTCCCATCCCTCCCATGATTTAAGGGAACTTCTAGTTTCCTCCAAGTATGCAAGACTTTAGCCTGGGAATAAACTATAAGAGCAGAGGTTACACTGAATTCTAGCTCCAGGCATACAGATTCAGACTGATGAGAGTCCAGCTTCCCCAAAGGCAGGGGAAGGTCATTTCTATTGCTCTCACAAGAAAACTGATCCCAGAAAACTCCATCTCCTATTCACATATGTTAGCACTCAATGAAGTAAATTAGAATTCAGGGAGAGGCAGCTAGTAT
This sequence comes from Dasyprocta punctata, assembly GCA_004363535.1. Lineage (NCBI taxonomy): Eukaryota > Metazoa > Chordata > Mammalia > Rodentia > Dasyproctidae > Dasyprocta > Dasyprocta punctata. The sequence continues at coordinate 46,993 of RJWM01006742.1, forward strand.
TCCTGTCCCCCTTAGAAATGGTCTTGAAAGAAGCAGTGACTCTCAAACTTTCATCTCACATAAAAATTTATTTATGTACCTAGTAACTATGCAGATTTCTGGGACATTACTTTCCTAAGATTTTTGACTTGAAATATAGAATGAGGTAGAAATTGATGTTTATTTACATAATTCATAAAATCATTTGGTCAACAAATATTTGAGTACATAATATGTCCTAGACACAGGTTTACAGAAGGGAAACTTATTTTCTAGTGGAAAATGACAAAATCTTTTTAAAAAATCATATCACTATATGCCATAAATAAAACAAAATTAAAGACTGATGAAGGACACCTAGGCATGGTGGCACACAACTGTAATCCCAATATTCAGGAAGCTAAGGTAGGAGGATCACAGCAAGTTTGAGGCCAGCCTGAGCTACAAAGTGAGTTCAAGGCCAGTCTGAACTACATAGTGAGACCCTGTCTCAAAAAGACAAAAAAACAAAAAGCATTGATGAAGGAGCAATTGTTTCAGATTGCAGAAATTCTGTTTTTCAGGATCTTGTTCAATACTATCGCATTTTCCTAGAGATGCAATGGCTAAGATTTCTGATTCTCCTTTTGTTTTTTTGTTTTTGTTTTATTTTTTGTTTGTTTGTTTTGTTTGGAAAACACTAAAATATTTGGATAGCTCCAATTTAGAGATCCTTTAATATCTCAAAACTCATCTACCTTAACTCAAAACTATTTACCTATCCTAGGTTACCTTAGATCAATGTATATGAAAAACATCCAATGTCATTAGAATTCAAGTAAATGTTAATGAGTTTCATAAGGGCAGGAATGTTTATCACCTTTGGTTACAAGTATTTCCAAAATGCCTAAAATACTGTATGTGTTCAAAGAGAATGAGATTAGTATTTGAAGTTGATGAGCTAATCTCACTGCTGAAATGTTTTTCTCTTAGTTAGGGGCAGAAGCAGTGAAATTCCTAGCTTTTCCAGTTGATTCTGAAATATATTTTCTTTCTAAAACAACACTTTTGAAAGTATTATTAGTCTCTGGCACTTGTGAATTAAATAATTAAACACTCATCATAAAATCAGTATCGTTGCTAAATCAGTGGCTATGGGTTACACCACCTTCATAATTTGGGGATTGACTGAACCATAATCTTGCAAATATCCTTGACTTTGACCACAAAATGAAATGTAACTGAGCGATTCAGATAGAATGGCTGTGTTACACCTTTTGTAGCATGTTTCATCAGTTTTGAAACTCTACCACGTCTCTGAACAGCAGAAACCAAGATTCTGAGAAACAGAAATTCTCAGTTTACTCTGTACAAGCTGAGTAAGGATTACAGGATTCAGAAAAATGTTCCCAGCTTTCTAAGACATGAAATAGTTCCAAGAAACAGACAATGTACAGAAATATCTACAATGCCGATATTATTTCTTGTTTACATACTGGCAGTTTTACATTGATTCCTGTAAATGCTTCTCTTCTTCACACTTTCACAGCCAAAGTGAAGCCACAGTGAATATCACTCCTGGAAAACCACAAGTGTAAGAAAATATTCTCTCCTAAATTAGGCAGGCAGATTCTTTGCTTAGCTATTTCTTTCTAAAATATCCACACTATTGGTAACATCAAAATGAGCTGCCCTTGAAGCAGAAAATTATCCCCAATTTACTATGACATCCAAAATGGTTAACCAACATTATTGAAATTTAGAAATCTAAGCCCAGCGTGGTGGTGCATGCCTTTAATCCCAGCACTCGGGAGGCTGAGGTACGTGGAGCATTGTGAGTTCAAGGCCAGCTTGGGCTACAACGTGAGCGCAAGGCCGGCCTGAACTACATAGTGTGACCCTGTCTCAAAAAACTAGGGCCGGGAGTTTGGCTCAGTGGCTTAAGTGCTTGCCTGGTGGGTGCAAGGTTGTGAGTTTGAACCCTGGTGCCACAAAAAAAGAAAAGAAAAAGAAATTTAGAAATCTAAAAACACAGTTTGTTCATAAGAAGTTAATAAATCGGTAAGTGTACACTCAGTGCTCACATCTGGAAAATACTGACAAATATATGCTACAGCCTAAATGCAGATGGCTCCCCACTTTACATCAATTACAGTGCTTCATACAGGGATTAAATCATAAAATGGTGTTCTTGGGCATGTAAGAGAGGGTTTCTGATTTTCAGAAATCAATAGTTGTAACAATGGAAGGAAAAAGAACAACTACAGTCCCTACTAGATATAAGGTCACTTGAATGAATCGTTTAAAACATGAAAGTATTATGTCTAGCTATTTTTGTTTTCATCTTAATGCTAGCTTTAACCTCAACTGAGATTACTTGGTTAAAATGTGTGTATATTTTTAATTATATATTTTTAAAAAGCAATAAAATTTGTTCTTTAAAAAGATACATAAAGTCCTTCTTCGACCTTTATAACTGGGAATTCTGTTCCCACCTCTGCATTTCATTAAAGGAGATTGACCCAAAGATAATCTTGCTGTCATCAGATTTTTCCTTCTGCCGTCATCCTATTGGGTAGGAAGTAGGAGGGAAATAGAATGAGACTCAAGATATTAATACCCTATAGTTAGTCTTCAATTATTTTTCTTGATCTTCTCTACAGCTAAGAGGCCAAGCAAGACCTACTGCCAGCCAAGCCCCGGCTGACACAGTCAAGGTAAAAGTTCTGATTGGAATGTGTGTCACCAATGCTACTTTAGAATTACATTTTCTTCTTTTTAGCCTTCTTGTTTATCTTGAATATATCCAAGCATCTCTCTAATGTTCATTTCTAACCTAAACCTCTGATTTGGGATAGCGTTATGATCAAATTTATTTTCAACTCTAGCTTAAAGTCATGGTTTGATTCTGGCTAAATTAGATATCACAAATTCTAAACAAGAAAGTTCTTAACACAATAATTCTAACCCTAGAGACAAATGTAGTGTTAACTATTGAGAAAATAGGACCTATAATAATAATCCAGATTAATCAATAAAGTACTTTCAAAATTTATCTCCATCTAAAAGTTATAATTTATTTTTTGGCATAACTGTTGTTTTAAAGTGTCCTTTTACATGCTCATGAAAGCTGCATTGTTATATAAATTACGTCATCTCCTTACCAAATGATGAGGCAAAAGGTTTGCTGGTTTAAGGAGCTGATATGTAAAGCTTTATTTTACCCCTGATTTTTATTCATACTAAAAATAGAAGAACTACTGTCTAGAATTCCTTTTTTGTCTGTTATAAATATGCTTTTATGTAAGTTGAAAAGGAGTCTGTGATTCACCACAGAAAGATCATTTTTCAATTAATGATTTTAAAAGGAAACTAGGAAATGAAGAACAAATAAGGTGCATATGTTTCCTTAGATTGTTCAAATAGGATTCTATATGAGCTCTTTTCCATTCAGTGGACTTTTTAGAGGTGTTCTGAAGTCAGTTTAGTACACGGTTTTTCTCACCACCCTAGAATTACCTGAGAAGGAGAGGGAAGCAGAGTTCTGTGCACTGTATTTTCCTTACCCAGCACTGTGATTCTGTGACTCTTGCAAAATCTCAGTTTGTGGTGACTCAGGTTTGCACAAGTATGGAAGTATCTATAAGACTAGCAAGACGCAGTTGGTAATTACTTCCCAAATACAACATGTACTTTAATGTCAAAGTTTGAAATGGCATATTATTGTTCAAAAAGATATTTTATTAAAATCAAATAGGCAGGTGTGGTATCACATTCTCTTGTTGAAAAATAAAATTGGTTTCTCTTAATACTTTAGTCAAAGACACCAAAATTATCATATTTGTCCTTTTTATGAAGTTAATCATATCACTTAAAATTACTAGAGAAATAGATTTAGATCATGACAAATGCAGCTTTATAACCCTCCATTCCCTGTTGCATTTTACATACTCTGTTAGATGTATTATGGACCACAGAATTTCAGAAATCACTTAGTTCAAACTGTCGTGCTTCAGGTAAGAAATGTGAGGCCCAGGAGAGGGAAATTTAATCGTGCTCGGTTTGACAGTTCTTCAAAGGAAGCATAGTCACTCAGTTTCTAGTCCACATAGACATGCTACCTGTTATTTCAAAGCCATGACTCACTGTTTACTCAGTATTTAACATCCGACTTTTTCTGCCGTAAACTTTTTTTTCCAATTTTATCTTTCCCTCTCATAGAACACTTCAATAAAAATGCCCATTGATATTCCAAAGCTTTCTCCTTCACGTGAAGTATCTATTTATTCATTGCACTCTTCATAAGGAAACCTCAAATAAATGTCATCTTCTACACAAAAACTTTTTGCTGATTCTCTTAACTGAAACTTTCTATTTGCAGAAAACCATTTTTTTGGTATTTTCCACTTAATTTCCTCTGAGAATGATTTGTGTGGGTTGCTACTCTCATCCCTAAAATCAGTGCTATTTGTTGGTAATACCCATATCAGATTCACCTTGACAACTCAACATTTGGCCTAGTATTTCATTATTAGTAGATTCTTGGTGTGTACTGGATGAGCAGATGATTAAATTTGTCATGATACTTTCAGCAGTATTATCAAAAATTGAATTTTAAAAATTTTATTCCAAATTTTGTGTTCTAATACTTATTTAAATATCTTTTGCATGTTAGTTAAATCTGCCTTTAAATTTGGCTTTATTTTTCTAAAAGTAAACCTTATATCCAAATCACTCTGGAATTGTCAGTAACAGATTCTTACAATTTACCTTTTTTTAAATTTTTTTTAGGTGCAACGATGAAAACTTTTCTTCTAGTTGTGAATATAGTGGCATTAACTCTGCCTTTTTTGGTGAGTTAACTTCATTTAACCAATTAGTAGTAAAACTCTAAGAAAATTTTATTTAAGGGCCCTAATTATACAAATTCATAAATGCAGTTATACTTCATGTAACAAATTTCACACTATTTTTGTACTTATTTCTATTATAAAATTAAAGTGACAGGCTTCTAGATATTCATAAAGTTACCACAATTAAGGAATCACACTTTATCATGTGTAGAAAGTCTTTCAAATTCTTGTACTATGGCAAACCATACACTCTGGGGGGAAATACTGAAAATATTTTAAAATTATAAATGTTCTAGCGAGCATTTATAACAAATAAAAAAAGAAATCACAGTCCAGGATCGAAACTTCTCTTAATTAAACTCTCATCTGTCCTGACTCCAACCTCTTTAAGGAGTTAATTGATAAAAGATCTGCAGTTTGGTTCAGCTTTTGATCACTTTCAGAGGCCTTGACGCCTCCTCCGTGTCACGCGTTGTAGTCCCGAGTTTTTCTGGGTCTGGGCTCTGTCCATCACTCACTCAGCCACCTCCTTGCCAGGGATTTATGTAGATGAACAGTTCCAAGGTCGATAGGCACTGTCTTGAATTACTGCGTTTAAAGACAGACCAAGCAAAAGGTTCCTTTTCTTCTTTTAATTTCTTGCCACACTTTATTGTGTTTGTAGCTATAGGTGGATTTTATTTCTTTCAGGAAGTCCAAGCACTGTATTTGCCAAGAGAACAAATAACAGTTAATGCCCTCCTGTAAAGATTGTAAAATCTGGAGGGTAGTAGTTCTTGCTGTATTTATTACTAAGTTTAGGTATGCTTTTAAGATAACATCTATTACGTCAGGTAAATTATTGGATTCAAAATTACTTTAACTTTTTTTTTAATTATATTTTATTGTGGCCACCTAAACTTTAGGAACTTGGGCTTCATTGTTATGTAACTGGAGCTAAAGTTTTAATCGTAAAATGAGCCACAACTCCCTACCAGGCCTTTTCCTGAACTAGCTGAACTATTTTATCTCTAAACTTTTCTTCACGTTTTCACCAGGGTTTCAAACCCAAGGGACATAAACCACAAATTCAAATGAAAAACGAAAGATTATGGACTTTACCATTTACTGTTTTCAGAGGTCCCAGTTACACAAATTAAAACATGATACCATCTTTTATATGCTCATTTACCTTTTTACCAAAAATTAAGATACTATGATATGTAACAAAAAAGTGAATTTTTGCCTTGCTTCCTTTACCTTTCTATGTCTTGTTACTTCTTTTTGGTGCCTTTTCAGGCTGCAGCGGGGCAGAACCAGGAGCAGCCGGCAGTAAGTGTCATTATTTCTGTTGGAGACGTGGATTCCAAAACGTATTCCGCAAAGACCAGTCACAGAGACACCCTCTGTCTATAAACTAAATAAGCATCTGACTCCCACAAAATAACTTAATCTTTAAAAACCCAAGAAACTGGGCCAAGGATTTCAATCAGTGGCACAAGCGCCTGCCTGGCAAGTGCAAGGTCATGAGTTCCATCCCTGGTACCAAAAAAAAAAAAAAAAGCAAGAAACAAAACAAAACTTTACCAATAGATAATATGAATTTACCTCAATGTTCATCTGAAGTCTTGGCTTTATGGTGCATGTGAAGCCATGCATCTTTGGTTTTAATGTACATTTAGTAACATGAGAAAACTTGTAATATTTAATATTGGGAGACACAAGTAAAGGTTAATATTTCTCCTGTCTACTTTTAAGACCTGTGAGTAACACCCTCTTTGACCCATCTTTGAATGTTTCTTGTGTGTGTGTCTGTCTGTCTGTCTGTGTGTGTGCCCATGTTGATGAGTCCCTTTAGTATCCTGAATATGTGTGAGTACCTTAAATATGTTTTCTTTTATGAGAAATGCATGTTTGTCATATAGTTTTGTTGATTCATTTCTGTTTATTCATGAAAGTCTATTGACACATTTTTGTGAGTGCAGCTAATTGGTAAAGAGACAAATAAAAGTAGAGTCCCCTTCTGATTTTTTTTTACCCCCTTCTGATCTTTTGTGGAGAAAATTAAACTAAAAAAATCAAAAAATCCTCCCACAGGGCCAGAGATATAGCTCAACATCACAGTGCCTGCCTGTCAAGTGCAAGGTCATGAGTTTGATTCCTATTACCAATAAAAATAAAAAATAAAAATAAAAAATACTCCTACTATTCTGTTACTATTAGTTTAGGGAAAATAAAACTTGCCATCCCTTGGGCTAATCTCTAGATAAATAGAATTTTGGGACAGTTACAAATATATGGTAAGAATGTGTACACATGTGTATGTGTGTGCTTGTGTATATTATCAGTTTTCATGAATTTTTTATCTGTTGTACTTACAATTTTCAGCATTTACTGAGCACTTCCCATACATGCTAATTTCTGGTTAATGTGGTTTACATGATAAATTACCTCATCTAATTTGTTTGACATGAGTACTATTTTTGTATTATTGAAAATAATATCAAAAATCATGAATTGCAAATGAATTGCACATATCTATATCTTATAAAATAATAATGACTGCTAGACTTCAAATTAGCAATATTGCATTTATTCAAACATCAAATACTATGTTATTTCAAAAAATGTTGATTTACGGTATCTCTACATTTTGCTCTTCAATAACTTCTTTCTGCATGGTTTATTCTTTTTTTCAGTGTCGTGAAAATGATGAAAAACTGTTGGAACAAAAAAAAGTTCTATATATGCTAAGTTATCCTGTGCTAAATAGCTATCCTCATAGTGTACCCAATTACTACCAAAATAGAGCAGCTGCACCAATTAATAACCCATACATATATCACCCGTATTATGTACCATCTTTTGTGCTTCCGGCACAAGGCCAAATTCCCAAGGGGCCGGTCTCCACAAGCATCCACCAGTCCACTATGACACATCACCGAACCAAATACCCATCATTTATGGCCATTCCCTCAAAGAAAATTCCAGAAAAAGCCACCATCCGTGCTACTGATGCCATAGCTGCTCCTGCGCCAACTCCAGCCCCTGCTGCACAATCCGCAGTAAGCGTTGGGGACACCCCAGAAGTGTCCTCAGACTTCATTCCAGCCCCTGACACTCCAATCCCTGCTGAGGAGCCCGCAGTGAGTGCTGGGGACACCCCAGAAGTGTCCTCAGAGTTCATTCCCGCCCCTGACACTCCAGTCCCTGCCAAAGAGCCCGCGGAGAGCGCTGGGAACACCCCAGAAGTGTCCTCAGAGTTCATTCCCGCCCCTGACACTCCAGTCCCTGCCAAAGAGCCCGCGGAGAGTGCTGGGGGCACCCCAGAAGTGTCCTCAGAGATCATCAGCGCCCCTGAGGCCTCCACAGTCCCAGCCGCTTCACCCGTAGCATAAAAACAATAAGGAAACAATACAGGTAAGTGAGCAAAATGTAAAGTGAACATCCAGAAAACAACAATGGGTGATTGGTACAATCATAAATCTAAAATAGTACAAATAACTTGGGTTATGGGAGCAGACCAAATAGACTAATTATAATTTTAATTTAGAAGACCTTACGTTTCTGCAAGAAAGGAAAAATAATTTTACAAAATGAAGAAAATTATTCTGACAATTGGGACATTCCTAGAATCTATTTTACCCCATTCATATACAAACAATAACAGGCAAGTGAAATACTATGTAACAGTCTTATGATTTTATCCCCCAAACAAATTTTCTTAGCTCAAAATATACAGAGTCTATGAGTTTAAATAGATTTTAATTCTACAACAGGTAGAAACAGGGTGAACCAGGGTGAAAGAAAATGATAACTTCCCATGCATTTCTTTATTTCAGACATTATTCTTGGGAAGATCCATCAAGTGGGCATCACAAATTCACCCTAAGATAAGCCTGTGGAGGAAATATAACAGCTTGAAAAATACTAAAAGTATACTTTCAGAATATTAAATGTAACACAAAATGTATTTACTATTTTGACCAATAGATAATAGCAGGGTATTAAAAATTGTGAAACTTTTAGGAAGCTAAATAAGAGAAAGATTAATAAAATAGAAATTTTCACAAGAATACTGAAATAATTTTGAAAGTTATAAAATTTTGTTTCTTTGAAACAAATTTTTTTAATCCATTAAGCTGTCTATATATTTTATGAAACAAAATCTCACACAATGATCTGAGATCTGACAGGGTAGCACAGGCTTGAAAAACTTCCTTCTTCCATCTTCTCTCCTCCATCTTCAGCTGGTCCCTCTCTCTCTCTCCCTCTCTGTCTCAACTTTCACTTTTTTATAGCATGGGTTACTTTAAGGTTCAATGGAACACTTAAAACAATTGTTCCAAATTTTGGGAACAATTGTAAAAAACATCAATTTGTGAAACATACCAAAAAAGTAATATAAAATACATTAGTAAGATTTATTTTTAACAAACATCCTGTCTTCACTAAACAATAAGAACTTTTTCATGACTTTAACAATTGATTCTTACCACAACCAAAGGAAACAGAATATATTGTTCTCTCAAATTTAGGAATGCAAAAAAAAAAGTAGTTCTGTGCATGTTAAGTAATTGCCATAGGTAGAAAGTACAAAATTGGAGTCACTCTAAACTTGTTTAACTTCAAACAATGGCATTTAGTTACTATACTATGTATTTATATATATGATTTCCTTAGACTGCCTTAAGTGTAAATTGTGTTGTGTAGTTGTTATTCAATAGCATATGTTAAGAAAAGAATAAGAAGTGGATAAATATTTGACTTATACAATGTTAGAAAATAACATAAGGAAATAAATAGAATCAACATGATAGCAAGTGATTTAATAGTTAGTTATGTACTTTATATATCCAAAATTATTAGTACCTACTATGTTTCTAATGGAGTAATCATTATTCGGCAATTATGTTTTTCCAAAACCTCACGAATCTAGTGTCCTGAATTAAAATCACTATCTATCACGTATAATGAAGCATATAAAGGATAGTGTGTTTTTTAAAATATAAGGTTTTTATTTTCAGCTCACTATATGTCCATTTTAAATATTTAAACTGAAACATTAAATTGGGTAAATTTTTTGGATACAAGTATAAGAGAAAAAATCATGGAAATGAAATAAACGGTTACATTTGAGAACTATTAGCACACTATGAACTGAGTTTCTAAACTGTCATTATTTTCTATAGGTTTTGCTGAAACCAAATGACAATTTCAAACTTTGCTTCAGCCATTTTTCACCTTTATTCAAGAGAAAACGTAATTTTTCACAGATTCAGCTCCTGTCTCCTCTCCCTCTTACATATTATACTCATGTCATTTAATTTTTATGATTCTTACACAATAAAGTCAACTGAATGCAACTGAATGTCTTAACTTCAAAAGAGTCTGCGGAGACAGCCTCAAGACACTGTAAAGCCTTTACCTACCAAGGCAAGCGAGTGTGAATTTGAGCACAGTTTGCCTGTAGGCAAGGATCACAGTTTTGCTGAGTCTTCAATGCAATCCACAATCTAACAGTGCTTCAGAACTGTTTCTGGGCTCACACTGGAACATTGAAACTTCCTAAGTTGTGGGTACCAGAAAAGAACTAAGCCATGGTGTCTCAGCCCAGAGGAGGACCACAGAAGAACTCTTGGGGACATTAAATTTCAGGGTCCAAATGTGAGGCCAGCACATTCCCAAGAGCAAATTCCAGCAGTGGCAAGCTACAGATGACCACAACTACAAACACAGATACATCATGAAATGATGGAAATTCATGGAGATCCTAAGTGTGCCTGACCAGTTTCCTCCAGACTAGAAGCCACAGCTTCATGTACAATGTGTCCACACACAATTTGTGTCTAAATACACACACACACACACACACCCACACACACACCTGGGAGCTTCTATGTCTGAGATCCTTCTATCAAAAAAAAAAAAATGAATTTTAACAGTTTAGGTATGTGGCATAGTTTTTCCCTTAAACAAATAATGCAAGGAAAATTAGTAGGTCACTTTTGTGCTTGATCCATAGTTACCCCATTCTGGCAAGAAAAATAAAAATTATTGGTACACTACTAGGTAAAAGCACTTATCTAATCTGCTACAAGAACCTTCCACAGACACACTATAGTTAGCAATGATTTACAGCCTTTTACCTGCTCTCTTTCTCAAATGCTAGCATCATAGCAAGACATATGACCAGTAATATAGTATGTCTAAGCATCATTTGCTATCACAACTGACAATGTTATTAATTTCTTGAAAAAGTCATAAAGTGGTAAAGTTTATTTTATTAATTTTTTAAAAATCACCAACTACATACAAGGTATAATAAAAATTGTGGGGATATGAAAATAACACTATTTAGTAATAGTAAGCAATTAACAGTTACTTAGCACACACTCTATACCATCAACCTTCTATTTCTATGTATTTGCTCCTCTAGTATGCACCTATGGGCTGCATTTTTTTTTATTGTGGTAGTGGTGGTTATAAAAGAAACAGAAACAAGCTGATTTTCCCAAGTAGAGCTGAGATGTGAACCAAGATGCTCTTGTTATAAATTTCATGGTCCTGAGAAACAGACACATCCCAATGGAATAGAAAAATAACTCAGGAATTAAACCAAATATGTACAGTTAATCTTCAATAGGGGCACCAAAGAGACATGATGGAGAAAAAATAGTCTCTTCACAAATGGTGCTGAGAAAATTAGACAACAAAAGAATTAAATTGAAACTCTATCTCACACCAAAAATCAAAATCAATCTAGAAAGGGTAAAGGACCTACCTACAGTACTCAAATTATAGAATCCCTTGAAGAGCATAAAAGGAAAACTCATAAAACTAGAGGAAAGAAAGGAGTGGAGTGGGGCAGGAGGCACCTGTCTTAGCCACAGCTGCCTGTAACCGGGCACCTCTCCTCCTGGGGCATGATTCCTGGGCTCACGGCCAATGCTGCACTTGCAAATGTCTCTCCAGGGTAAGATCCAACACAGTGCAAGAGCTGAATAAATAGCTGATAAACAAATGGGTAAGTAAAATTTAATAAGGATGGTTAAGGAATAAAGTAGAAATACCCACTTAATTGGACTAAATAGCATAGGTTTTTCTTGCTAGAATCCCAAAAGAAAAGCAGTGTTGCCCTTAATAGTGTATTAGTGAGGATGAATGAAAGCTACTAAAACCAATGATACATTGTTAAACTGATTCAATACTCAAGAATGGAATATTATTCATCTCTAAGAAGAAATGAGCTTTCAAGCTGTGAAAATACATGGAGAAAACAAATACATATTACTAAGTGATGGTGACACACTTCAGGGGTGTGTTCCTGCTAGCTGCATGGAGGATCTGAGCTCTGCCCAGCCCAGCATCCCAGCACAAGGGGAATGCCCAGCCAGCCTCACAGGTCATAGAGGTACTGAGCCCTGCCCAGCCCAGAGCCCCAGAGCCACCCATCAGGGAGTGACCAGCCTAACTAACTGGTCCTGGAGAATTTGAGCTCTGCCCATGAGAGCACAAGGCCCAGCTCCATAGGCCAGGGGTACATCCGAGCTAGCCATATGAGTCCTAGAGGGTCTGAACACCACCCAGCCAGGAGCTAAGCCCCAGTGCTATACACTGGAGGTGCACCTAGGCTAGCCATGTGGTCCAGAGGCTCTGAACTCCTCCCAGACAGATGGAAGATCCCAGTGGCACCACACTCTTGGGGTGCATCCCAGCTAGCCACCTGTGTCCCCGGAGGTTCTGAACTCCACTTAACCAGGCACAAGGCCACAGTGACACAGTCCAAGGGTGATTCCCTGGTAGCTGTACGGAGGATCTGAGATCTGCTCAGCCCAGTGTCCCAGTGCAACCCAGCACAATCCATCAGGGGAATGTCTGGCCAGCCACACAGGTCACAGAGCACAAGGCTCCTGTGTCATAGTTCAGGGCTGTGCCCTGGCTAGACAGGGATATCAGAGGATTGAAACTTTGCCCAGTACAGGGTGCCTGTGCAATCCAATGGGAGGTTGCCTGACCAGCCACACGAGTCCAGAGGAAAATGACAAAACAAAAGAGCAAGATGTAGTCTCAGCCCTCCAGCCCACTGAGAACAAACCCAGGAGACACTGAAATGGAAGACACTGGAAACTGCGAAACTGAACTTTCTGAAATGATAGCAACTGAAGTAAACAACTCCAGGAAGCTACAGAAGAAAACATATCAGAAATAATCTCCCAGGTAAAAAAAAAGAAATGACAAACATTATGAAAGAAATGTTGAATACATCTAAAGAAGATCTAGATTTTAAAAAGAGAGGAACATAAGAAAATGAGGGAAACCTTAAATGAACGATATAAAACAGAATTAGATTACATGAAACAGATTCAAAGGGATATCCAGGAAATTAAAAATTCCATTGAAAGTTGGCAAAACCATTGAATGAAGCTGAAGATAGATTGTCAGACACTGAAGATAGGATGGAAGCTTATGATCACAAAAGGTAAGATCTCTTAAAAATAACAAGGAACCAGGAAGCAATTCAACAGCTGCAAGATGATGCAAAGAGAAACAATATAACACTGATAGGTGTTAATGAAAAAGCAGGGGTCAACACAAATGACACAAGAAGACTATTTACAGAAATAATAGCAGAAAAATTTCCAAACATGGTAAAAGAATCTGATATAAGATAAATGAGGCATACAGGACCCCAGTTACCCATAACTGAGATAAAACTTCACCCAGACATATAATAATTAGGATCTCAGAAATTCAGCACAAGAACAGAACACTAAAACCTGTCAGAGAAAAGAAACAGAGCTACGAAGGAAAGCCTATCAGAAACATGACAGACTTCTCAACACAAACCTTCAAGTCAAGAAGAACATAGAGTCCTGAAAAAAAACAACTTTCAACCCAGATTGATGTACCCTACAAAACTATCTTTGAAAAGTGATGGAGAAATAAGATACTTTCATGACAAAGAACAACAGAAGAAATTCATGACCATCAAACCAACACTACAAAGAGTACTGAAAGATACTCTAGAAAGAGACAAAGACAACTACAATTCCAAGAACAACAGCAGAAGAAAACCACTAAGCTGGAAAAACAAACAGAAAAAGAAAACCAACAACAGAAAGATAACATGGCAGCGATAAGTCAGTACATATCGGTTATGTCCATCAATGTAAATGGTCTGAACTCACCAATAAAAAGAAACAGACTGGCAAAGTGGATTAAGAAACAAAATCCAGCAATATGCTGTGTACAGGAATCATGTTTACCTCAAAAGAAAATTCATAGACTAAAAGTCAGAGGATGAAAAATAATACTTCATGCAACAGGAACCCAGAAAAAAGCAGGAGTAGCGATTCTGTTTGCAGACAATGTGAACTTCAAGAATGATCAAAAGAGATAAAGAAGGTCACTGCCTACTTCTTAGGAGAAAACTTGAAGAGGAAGAGATTACAATCATAAATATATATGCACCAAATATGGAAGCACCCAACTATGTAAGACAAAGTTTAATATACATGAAAAATCAAATAATCAATAATACAGTTATAACAGGGGATCTTAACATCCCATTATCACAAAGAGACAGAGCAACCAAATAAAAATCAGCAAAGAAATAACATAACTAAATCAAACTTGTGAAGAAATGGACATGGCAGATGTGTACTGAGTGTTCCACCCAATAACATCAGAATACACATTCTTCTCAGCTGCACGTGGGTCATTCTCTAAAACAGATCATACACTAGCCCACAGAATATGCTTAAGTAAATGCAAAGGAACTGAAATAATTCCATGCATATTACCTGATGACAGCACAATAAAATTGGAAACTAATGACAAAAAATTACATAAGAACCCCATAAACACGTGGAAATTCAATAACACTCTCCTAAACAACCAAAAGGGTCACAGAAAAAATTAAAGAAGAAATTTAAAAATATCTATGATCAAACAAAAATGTAAATACAAATTATCAGAACCTGTGGGACACAATGAAACCAGTCCTCATAGGGAAATTTACAGCACTAAACTCCCACGTCAGAAAAATAGAAAGAACACACATAAACAACCTAATGCTGCACCTCAAACTTCTAGAAAAAGAAGAGAAAGTCAAGCCCAAAACCCAAAGAAGGGAGGAAATTATAAAGATTAGAGCACAAATTAATGCAATTGAGACTAAGAAAACAGTAAAAGAATTAATGAATCAAAGAGTTGGTTTTTTGAAAGAATAAATAAAGTTGATAAATCCCTAGCCAACCTTATCAAAAAGAAAGAAGAAAAAACTCAAATCCATGCAATAAGAAATAAAAAGAGTGAAATCACTATAGACTCTGTGGAAATACAGATAATCAGTACATACTTCAAAAACCTTCACTCTTATAAGTTCAATAACACAGAAGAAATGGACAGATTCCTAGAAATATATGAATTACCAAAGCTGAATCAAGAAGATATAAAACTGTTGAATAACCCAGTTTCAGTTAATGAAATTGAAAATGTTATTTAAAACTTACCAATAAAGAAAAGCCCAGGTCCTGATGGATTCACTGCTGAATTCTACAAGAAATTTAGAGAAGACTTAATGTCAACACTCCTCAAACTCTTCAATGAAATTGAAAGGGAAGCAATTCTCCCTAAGTCATTCTTGGAAGCAAGTACTACCCTAATACCAAAACCAGAGAAAGACCTGACCAAAAAAGAGAACTATAGGCCAATCTCCCTAATGAACATAGATGCAAAAATTCACAATAAAATACTGGCAAATAGAATGCAACAAATCTTTAAGAACATTATACACCATGATCAAGTGGAATTCATCCCAGAAATGCAGGGGTGGTTCAACACATACAAATAAATAAACATAATACATCATATCAACAGAGCTAAAGACAAGAATCACATTATCATCTTAGTAGATTGAGAAAAAGCTTTCAACAGAATCCAATACTCATTCATGATAAAAAAAAAACCCTGCCAAAAATCAGAATAGATGGTCTTTACCTTAATCTGATAAAAGCCAAATATGATAAACCAAGAGCCAACAACTTACTAAATGGACAAAACCTGAAAACTTACAACCTAAAATCAGGAACAAGACAAGTATGTCCATTATCACCACTTGTACTCAGTATATTTCTGGACATATTAGCCAGAGTAATTAGATGAGAGAAATAAAAGGAATAAGGCTAGGAAAGGAAAAAGTTAAATTATCATTATTTACAGATGATATGATACTCTACACAGAAGACCCCCAAAACTCCATTGAAAGACTTCTAGATGTAATACCCAAATGTAGCTGGATACAAGGTCAGTGCTCAAAAATCAATAGCATTCTTGTACGCAAACAACAAACTCATTGAGAGAGAAATAAGGGAAACCACACCCTTCAGTATAGCATCCAAAAAAATGAAATACTTAGGAATCAATCTAATGAAGGAAGTTAAAGATCTATACATTGACAATTACATTACTCTGAAAAAGGAAATTGAAGAGGATTTCAGAAAATGAAAAGACATTCCTTGTTCATGGATAGGAAAAACAAACATTGTGAAAATGGCCATTCTCCCAAAATTATTATAAAGATTTAACCCAATTCCAATCAAAATATCATTTGCATACCACACAGATCTAGAGAAATAATTCCTAAAATTCATCAGGAACCAGAAGAGACCTAGAATAGCAAAGGCAATTCTGAGCAACAAAGGCAAGGCAGGAGGCATTACAATCCCCACCTTAATATACTACAAACCTACTGTGATAAAATCAGCATGGTACTGGAATAAAAATAGACTGAAGGTCAATGGAATGTATTAGAAGATACAGCCACAACTATAAACACACTCAGCCACCTCATCTTCAACCAAGGGGCCAAACAAGGGAAGAAAGACAAACTCTTTAATAAGTGGTGCTGGAAAATCTGGCTTTCCATATGCTGAAAACTAAAACTAGACCCATACCTATCCCATGCAGTAAACTAAAGTCAAAATGGGTCAAAGATCTAAATATTAAAACAGAAACACTAAATCTGCTGTAAGACAAAGTCAGTAGAAACCTTGACAACACAGGAGTAGGCAGAGAGTTCATGAACAAAAATCAAACTGCACAGGAAATACTTCCCAGAGTCAAAAACTGGGATCTTGCCTTATTAAAAGTTCTTGCATGTCAAAAGAAATCTGCCACAGAGTGAAAAGAAAACCCATGAATTGGGAAAATATTTGATCCAAATGTCCCTCAGACAAAGAACTTCTATCTAGAACATATAAAGAATTAAAAAAAAAATCAGGTCCCCAAAATTCAAGGACCCAATCCAAAAATGGGCATCTGAGATAAATACACACTTCTCAGAGGAAGAAATACAAATGGAAAATAAATATATGAAAAAATGTTCAACATCAATGGTCATGCGAGAAATGCAAATTACAGCAACACTGAGATTCAATCTGCAGAAAGAATGGCCAAGATCAAGAAATCAACCAATAACAAATGCTACAGGGACTGTGAGGAAAAAGGAACTCTTTCCACTGTTGGTGGGAGTGTAGGCTGGTGGAATCACTATGGAAATCAGTGTAGAGATACCTCAAAAAGCTAGGATTAGAGATCCCATTTGACCCAGCTATCCTGTTTCTGAACATTTTCCCAGATGAACTGAAAACATCACACCACAGTGATATATGTGCACCCCTGTTTATAGCAGCACAATTTGCAATAGCCAAATCTTGGAAACAACCCAAGTGCTCATCAATCGAGGAATGGATAAAAAAGATGTGCTACTTTTATACAATGGAGTACTACTCAGTCATAAAGAAAGATTGCTTCGAGGCTTTTATAAGTCAATGGATGTAACTTGAGACAAGTAACTGGGATAGGGGAAAGGAGAAAAGGAAGGGAAAAAGAAAAAGACATAAATTTTGTGTATATATATATATATATACACACATAAGATAAATAAAATGACTTTACTACTAATTGTACTAGTTCTTAGAAAAGAACAGTTAATACTCATGTGATTAGATCAATTTCACATGTCATATCTGGCAATCTAAGCAACTCTTTTGGAGGTAACAATATGCAATATTAGAACCATTGTTAGATTCCTATCATTCTTTTTTTTTTTTTTTTTTTTTTTTTTTTTTTTTTTTTTTTTTTTTTTTGCGTTTTCTTACTTTTTGCAGCCATGGGGATCAAACTCACAACCTCACACCTGCCAGACAGGCACTTAAGCCACTGAATCAAGCTCCTGGCCCTAGTTCTTTGAGGCAGTGTCACATTATGTAGCTCAGCCCAGTCTTGTGCTTGGGTTGTAGCCCAACTGGCCTCCAACTCACAATGCTCCACCTATCTCAGCCTCCCAAATGTTGGGATTAAAGGCGTGCACCACCACGCCCGGCTTCTATCATTCTGTTTTGTAAATCTACACTGTTATTGTTTTGGGTTTGTTGTTGTTGTTTGTTTGTCACTTTTTGTCTTTGTTTTCCTTTTCTGTGTCTTTTTTTCTTCATAAAAAATAAAAATAAATAAAAATTTAAAAATTAAAGAAGTTAAACATATTGCTAAATGAAAAAGATCCCTCTGAAAAAAGACTACATACTTTGATTCCAATTCCATGACCTTCTCGAAAAGACAAAATTACAGAAAGAGTAAGAGGATCGGTGAGTCATGGGGCCCAGGAAAGAGATGAATTGGGCACTGAGAATTTTAAGGCAGTGAAACTATTGCGTGTGATATTATGACAATCATACGTTGGGATACATTTGTCACAATCCGTAGACGGCACAGCACCGGCAGTGAGCTCTGGATGTCAGTGACAGCCCAGGCGCAGTGTCAGCGGCGGATGCGCTGTTCCAGCGGGAGAGGCGCTGGGCTGAGGGGCCGCGCAGGAGCGGAACTACATGGGGTCTCATGGCATCTTCCGCTCAATTTTTCTGTGAACCTAAATCTATTTTTAAAAGATAGCAAATAGAAAAAGGAAGAAAGAAGAAAGTAAATGGAAACCAAATCTTTTTTTAAAAAATTAAAAAACCAAAATCTGGTGTTTTTTTACAAATGAAAAATGTTTTTTTTAAAAAAACCTGACATAACTTACTAATTCTATACCCAAGAGGACACCATTTTCTCTCAAAGAAAAGGGGAAAGGGAAAAGAAAAGGGGAAAAGGAGTAGGGGAAAGGGGAAAGGGAAAAGAAAAGGGAAAGGGTCTTTGGCTGGCGCTGCTACAGGAAAGTCAGCACAAAGACAGCAAAGGAAGGCACCAGTCCAGGCCTCCTGAGGTGCAGGAAGCCCAGGCCCCTCCGTCTCAGCGGCCCGCAGCAAACACAGGGAGAGCTTCTCCTAAGAAAGTCCACGAATTTCCAAGGCTCCAGCTCTCCTTCAAAAAGCCGCTAAATCTGCACCCAAAAAAGTCTCAAGAACGCAACTGTACTGGAAACCAGCACCTAGTCAAAAGAATCTGGAAATTAATTATAAAGCTAACCAAAAATACCCATTTTTCAAAAAAAAAGTTGTAATAATATTCATATTAATAAATAATTTAAAAGAAAGACTATGTTGCAAGTTCATGGGATAAAACAAAGGTACAGGAAGAGGTGAAATGCTGTCTTAACTTGTAGTATTATGTGGGTATTACAACAGACTTAACAAGTTATACCTCTATTTATGTACCCAAAAATTAATGAGTTCCAAATAGTACAGAAAGAATATAAAAACATCTTAGTTTTAAAACAAAATGTATTTTTCTTTGATAATAAAATGAAAAAGAAAATACCTATAATTAAAATTTATAATCTAGGGCCAGGGACATAGATCTAGGGCACATACCTGCCTGACAAACACGAGGTCATGAATTCGAACCCTGGTATCAAAAAAATAAAGAAAGAAAATAGCATTTATAATCTAGAAAGAAGGGTTTTTACAATACTCTCAAGTAGATGCTCTCAAGTTCATACAGATAAAACACTTGAGGAATAGGATAAAAGCATCTTTATTGACATTACTAATTGTCATTACTAATTCTTTTTAAAAATTGCATGGTCATAAAATTTCACACAGAAAATAATATTGAACATTGCAACACAAATATACAGCACAAACATTATTTATTGCTCTGCACTTGTTAACATATTATGCAATGAGACCCACATGGAATCCTTTTGAGCTTGCATGTAATTAAATTCTGGGTAGAAGATGTCATGGTCAGTATGCATTTTAAATGCCAATTTGGAATTTATATAGAAAGTGTACATAGGAACTGACATTTATTTCATTAAATACCTAAAATATAGAAAATATATTTGGAATAAACTTTTTAAATCTAAAAGTTGCTAACATAAAGACTTAAAATACATCCCAATTATATATTCACACTAAATAGGATAAAAGTCAGATTAATGAAGTCCCAAGAGTACTAGATGATTGTAATGGTAGAAAAGTAGAATTTCCAGCAGAATAAAAAGAGTTCGTTTTTATAAAGTTTAAATGGCTCAAGGATGTAATGCACAGTGTGAACTATTTAGTTGGGTGAGGACAAAACATCACATTCTATCGTCACTTCCTCCAATTCCAAGGTAAAAGTGTGTGTTACTGAATTAGATATAAAGAACAAATGTTTATCAAGAAAGTGTCACATTATTTTTCTTTCATGAAATATTTCATTAAAATATTAAGTCATCACTTAGTTGTTCATTTTTTTCTCTCCCTCCTCAGAGAACAAATTAGGGATAGAAGATGATTTTAGTTTCCTGGCTAAATTCTTAATATAAGTTGTGAAATAGTGACTCATTCCTAGCACTTTAAAGTTTCCAACACTGTATCTGTGCAGGTGATACCAGGGGAAGTGTTCCTTTCAATAGATACATGATTGTAGTTTTTCTTTTCCAGGGGTGCACTAAACCATGTGTGATATTTTATATAAACTCTAGTCATTTTGACTGTATAAGCTAGATATGTGAAGATATATGCTTAAAACTTAATATTCAAGAACTTTTTCAAGACATATGAACTTCCAAATTATACTTTACCATTAATTAAGAATACCATTAATTAATAACACTTTCAATGGAATTATGCTTTTATAAGCAAAATAGTTATGAAAATAAGATTTGTCATGATGAAAACTAGCTTTGACTATCATTCAATAGTTATTTAAAACTGTGAACATTTGTTTTATGAAACACAAGAATGTAACTGAGGGGACATAATACTTACACCCAGTACCATCTTCATAATTTTTTCTACACCTAAGAGTTGATGGAATCTCTCAACATAAAAGTTGTTCTCATATTTTCAGTCACTTGTGGATCGGTAAGTTTAGTGTTTTCTCTCATTGTCTTTATATCCCACCATGATTCTGCAGAAATGCTTCTTCACTAGGATCAGGAGTAGCTATTGAAACAGCTAAATACACAGGTTTATATACACAATACGCTTAAACTTGTATACAAGGCTTTATGCACACATTTGATATTACATTTTCTACAAGGCTCTATTCTATGGGTACAAGCACTTATACCTCTTTAGTTCTGTTTTTAGCTTTTAACACTTTTTGTTCAACTATGCATTTGCTAGTTTTGTCATTTAAGGTCTTCAACTTCTCTCTAGAAGTATGTGCCCTAAATTGTTTTGCATGTAAATATAACCCAGAATTTTTCTAGAAATTACCACTGATTCGTTGGGAAAATACCTACTAATTCAATTTACATAGAGATATCTTCAAAATACAGCATCACCAGTTCATATTATAGACTCATTCAGTTGTTTTTAACATATTTATTTCAAAAGTAAAGAAGATGAGAGCTTGGGGGTTCAGTGGTAGCTCCCTTAGCATGTTAGCAGGTGCAGGGCCCTAACTTCATTTCCAGTTTAGAGTGAGTGAAAGCACGAGCAAGAGAGAAATGGAAAAAGATGAGTAAGATGTCCATGTCAGAACTCCTACACAAAAGCAAATTGGCTATATGAAGAAAGCATTAAACTTATAAATCTTAAATATATTTTAGCCCACCCTTTAAATTTCACTGTTGGCTGTATTTTAGGTGAATATCGTATTATTGCACTTCAACATTGGTAGGCAGGGGAGTTTAGCCCCCCTCCGTGGAGACCAAAATTAGCATATGCTCAAGTCCTTTATGTAAAATATTAGATGTTTGCATATTACCTATACACATTCTCCTGTACACTCTACATCTTCTCTAGATCACATATAATACCTAATAAAATGAAAATTCTATGTAAATAGTTGCAATACTGTTTTGTTTGGAGAATAATGGAAGAGTGTACGTATTCTGTACAGCTGTAATTTTTTCCAAACATTTTGTATTCACAGTTGGTTGATTCCACAGATAGAGTCCACAGGTATGGAGGGACAACTAGATTTTGTAAATGACATATGTGCAAAATTTATAAATATATGGGTTTTTTTAACCCACAAGGATGAATAACTAGCAATGTTTAAAGTATGATTTTGTCCAGTTCAGTGATCCTCGCCTTAGAATTCAAATTAATGAAGTGTATTCATTACTCTTTTTTTGTCCTTTTAGAAAGTATATGACCCCAGGAGGAGAACCAGTAAGCCAACCTCCTCTCCTGAACCAGTGACTATTGTGGGCCAGGAGGAGAACCAAGAAGTAAATCCCCTCCTGTGAGCCAAAGGCCACCATGCAGGGTGGGAGGATGTATAGTTAGGGTTTACTAGAGAAAGAGATATAACACAAAATATACAACTGTATAAGAAATAACAAGATGGGCTTACGATGGTCAGCCACAAAGTTGAATAAAGGAGTGTGCAGAGCGTGTCTGCAAGCTGGAGGGAGAAGGGCTGGAGCTTACCGTACTGTCCTATGCAAGTCCATATCAGAAGACCAATGGGTCTATGATGGAACACTGAAGAATCTACAACGGAAGGCTGAAGAGTCTATGATGAAGAATGAAGAGTCTACACGAAGGCTGGAGAGTCTACAGAAGAAGGCCAACAAGTCTACAACAAAGCTGAACAGTCTATGCCAGAAGTCAGGCGACAACATCCAAGCTGAAGGCGAAGATTGGAGCTCCTCCAAAGAAGCAGCAATCAGTCCCTCCTCGTTCACCTTTTATAGTATGTAGGCTGCTCCCCTGGGGGTAACACTCACACCATTTGCCTGCCCTCCTCTTGCAAGGGCTGAGGATGTTTACAAAGTAAGACCCCTGGCTCCCTGCTGAGTCTCTCTGTTAAACTTCTGACCTTCTCAAATTGACACAATGACCAGGTAACTGTGCTCTACACCCCAGGATGTAAAGCTGCTGCCTTACTTAATTAAACTGCTAGACTTCTCAAGTTGACACAATGTATAAACCATAACAGATGAAAACAAAGAAGCCAATCCTCTCCCATGAGCCAGTGGTAGCCATGAAGGGTAGGAGGAGAACCAAGAAGCCAACCCCCTCTTGTGAGTCAGCAGCAAGCATTAAGGCCAGGAGGAAAACCAAGAAGCCAGTCCTCTCCCATGAGCCAGTGGCAGCCATGTGGGCCAGGAGGAGAACCTTAGCCAACTATCTTCTGTGAGCCAGCAGCAGCCATGCAGGCCAAGAGGAGAGTCAAGAAGCCAACCCTTTCCTGGGAGTCAGCAGAACTCATGGGCCAGGAGGAGAACCAAGAAGCCAATCCCCTCCTGTGAGTCAGAGACAGCCATTCAGACCCAGAGGAGAACCAAGAAGCCAACCCCCTCCCCTCAGCCAGCTGGCACATGGGCTGGAGACAAGAAGAGCTGAGCCCCACTCCACAAATTAGCAACTGGCTGATTAAGAGGAATATAGGCTGAGATGATAGCTACTGAAGTTAAAAAACAATTTGATGTACTGCTTGATTGACTTTGCAGGCCTAAAACCAGTAGTCTGAGTATCTTTTTAGAGGATAACAATACACAGTATAACAACTATGGGGGACTTCTTTCTGTCTTGTTTTTGAAATCCAATATTGTTCTCACTGTTTTATTTGGTTCCATTTTATTGTTTTGATTAATTCCCTCTAAAATAAAAAATTTTAAAAATTAATTAAAAAATAAATTATATGTCCCCAGTGTTTTAGGTAAGAAATGCTAGATTTCAAGTCCTAATTTTAAAATACTAAATAACAAATGTGGGCATGGTGGTGCACACCTGTTATCTCAGCACTTGAGAGGCTGAGGCAGTATTGTGGCAAAACTAAATCTGGGAAAGAAACGACACTAGAGGAAGTCAGGAGGCTGTGAATAGCTTTATTTTACACCAGTGGTCTTGGCTTGAATAACTTTCAGCAAAAAGCAAGGTAGCAGGTGTCTGTGAGCCAGAATTTTTATATGTGGCATAAGCAATGATCACAAAGGCAAGACAGGACAGCTTGGCAGTTCTACTGATTAGTTAGCAGGGTGAGATCATCAGTACAGGGCTAGATTAATGACCACAAACCTGGGTATAAGTAGACATCCTGTATGTTCAGTGAGACTCTCACAGTTACAGGAGTCAAGAAAGCAATTACAGAGCCATGAAACAGTTACAGAGCTAGGCAGCTTCAAAGAGAACAAAGTTTAAAAAAGAACAATTTTTCCTAGTACAGTTTTCCCTTTCAGCAGGAGGATTGCTGCAAGTTCAAGTCCAGCCTGGGCTACACAGAGAGTTCAGGGAACCAGCCTGAACTACACCATGAGACCCTGTCTCAAAAAAAAAAAAATTAAATAACATATTGTGCATCTCCTACACCATAGCGATGAGAAGGCAAACCTCGTTCGGAAATTAAGCATGAACAAGAAGGCTGCCTGATTGTGAATCCGTCTGACTACCTCAAATTGCAGATGTTGCAGATGTATTGGTGGTGGTGATCCATCTTATGTTTATGCAGCTATTTGTGCACAAATTCCTCTGCAGAGAAGCAAAAGGAATGGAAAATTCATAGCAACATTATAAATTAATACATAACCATGAATAAAAATAAAGATGGCAGTGAAATAAAAGTAAATAGAAACAATATTTTAACACTAAAAGGAAAATAAGGGATATATCCATTTTAATCTATTTACTATAATAAAAAACTGAAAACAATCTGAAACCACTCAAGGAGGCTGGTGACTCCTGGAAAAGCTGTTGGGACAAGGAAAGGGGTTTATTTGGAAATCTAAGAAACCAAAGAAGATGGAGACAACTGCCTAAGACACATTGAGGAGGGGTTGGAGTCAGGAGGCTGGTACA
Source organism: Dasyprocta punctata (assembly GCA_004363535.1). Lineage (NCBI taxonomy): Eukaryota > Metazoa > Chordata > Mammalia > Rodentia > Dasyproctidae > Dasyprocta > Dasyprocta punctata. The sequence continues at coordinate 71,972 of RJWM01006742.1, forward strand.
GAACAGAGCTCTAGGAGCAGATCAGAGAGCCAAGCATAAAGTAACTTCAAATTCCAGGGCAGGTACACACATTTCACATGGTCTACTTTTCTAAGGCACAGCTGTTATCTGTAGGAAACTAGATATTCTGAGTTCTATAAAGTTGCTGATTAGAAAGTCTTATGACTCATGCATTTTTGATTCATTTTTCCAAGGGATAGGAAATTCTTTTAATTGCTAGGATACAAAAGGCATCTTTCCCTCCAGAGAACAGGAGAATGCAATGAAGAATAACCCTCCCAAGAGGACTTGGAGAAATAAGAAAAAGTAAGCCACACCATTCAACCAGGAAGAGGTACTACTTTCTGGAGAATAATTTTGGTTTTGTTAAGTGGTGTTAGTCACCAGTAGTGGAGGATTAACAATGTATTGCTCAGCTGTGTGACTTCCAAAACTGGTGATAATTTTTAAAGTTAACTCAGAGCAAGTAAAACTAGAGGGTTTCTTTAGATTACCTGGGGGAACAAATCTATTAAAGAATGGGAAAGAACTTATCCTGTGATAAAACTATGAATCATTAAAATTATGTTTAAAAAGAGTTAATATGTAATAGAAATGAATGCCTATATAAAATTTGGGATGTGAAAAAAAAATTTTTAATCACAACTATTAAAACTAAAATATAATTAGCCTAATTTTTAAAGAAAGTATTAAGAGCACATGATAACAAATTTTTTGCTATTTCAATTTTTTTCTAGTTAGGGGGCACTGGTGTTGAGACAGGATCTTGCTGTATAGACCATGCTGGCCTTGAACTCATGGCAATCCTTCCTCAGCCTCCTCGGTGTTGGGATTGTAGGCATGTGCCACCACACCCAGCTCAGTTTTTTTCCTAATTTTTTATCTATGTATGAGTTCTATTGAGAAACAGAACTAATGTGTAAAACATTCGGTAAAATTAATTAATTAAAATTAACTGGAAACAAGTCTGTCGAATGAGTAAAAAGTGATACTTTTAGTGCTGATAATTTTAAATGATGTCTTTACATTTTATAACAGTCAGCATGTCAACCAGGATATGCATATATATTCTTATTCAAATGAGTTAAAAATTTATTAAATTGGTAAAACTAAAGAAACCATTCAAGCTACATTGAGCTCATAATTTATTTTTAACTGTAAGGCACAGCATTTTGTGAAAGGATGTTATAAAGCTGGTGGCCACAATAAAAATAACATTTCCTCAGGAAAAGTTATACCAGTATTTGCATTTTTTATAGTAATTAGCACCAATGAATTCATATAACCAAACCAGAAAAAAACATATAGATAGATCTAAAAGCATTTAAAATACTCTCAGACAACAGGGCATGGTAGAGCACACCTGTAATCTCAGCACTGGGGAGGTTGAGGCAAGAGGATTGCCATGAGTTCAAGGCCAACTGGACTACATAGTGACTTCAAAGCCGGTCTGGACTACACAGTGAGACCTGTCTCAAACAAACAAACAAACAAAATATTGTCAAAGAATAAGTTTGAGCAGTTACTTAAACCTCATGTCATTTGCCACAACTTGTTCAACCTCTACTGCAGCTCAATGCAAAACCCAGGATACCAGAGATTCTTTTCCCAATACCTCCACTGCAACTTTAGCAACATCATCCACCAGCTCAGTAGCACACACCCATCCACAAAGCCGCCTCCACAGCCACAACCCTGGCATCTGAACCAGCCTCAGCAGCACCTTTAGTGTGCACATTTGCCAAATCTGAATTTACAGTTAACAATTTTGTAAAGAGAGGCAACCTTTACACATAAACTTTGGCAGAGATAGACCTTCACAGTTTAGTTTCAACTAGGATTCTAGAAGTTCCAACTGGCAGGCTGAGCTTACCCTGGCTTCCCTGATTAGCAGGGCCGCTGCCTTTGCTTTGAGGTCAGGAGGAGCTGGTAACAAGGCTTCACACTCCAGAAAGCACTGGATGGGCTCTACTGCCAGGTACTGTTGCTCGCCGAAGAAGGGTGGCTTCTGGTCAGGTCAGGAGTGACACATATTCCCTAGCTGAGAGATCTGCTGCTGGGATCTGCAGCTGAGTGGAGCTTCAGACTGGAATCTGATTTTAGGCAAAGTTATCTGTGGCACAGGAAGAGACGAGCTCTGTGTGAGTGACTATTGTGTCTCCGTGTGGATGGAGGCCTGAGGTGGGCTTCCCAGCTCAATGAGATCCAAACTTTTCCATTTACCAAAGTACAGTGGAGTGGTTAACTGCCTACTGTGGTGGGATCTGGGGCCAGGCTTTTGGCCTGGAATGAGCTGGTTTCTCTTAAAGTCACAAAAGTAGATATCTCCCTGTGTGGGTGGGGCTTTGGGTTGGACTCTGAGGCTAAATATGAAGACTAACTGCCCAGAAATTTGAGTCAGGTTTCTGAAAGCAACCAACTGAGTTTGCAGGTGTGCTGCACAGTTGGATGGTGTCTGATGGTGCACCCTAGCTGGCAGGAAAACAGAGGTATTACCATTCCGTGTGTTGGCTGCTGTCAGTGGCACCTGTTTCATCGTCTCTAGCTGACCCAAGTGGTCCCCCTGGGCCCTTGCTCCCTGTGTGTGAAACGGAAGCCGCATGAGAAGCACCGGGGATGCTCAGGAACTAGGTCTCCTTTTGTGCGACAGAAACCACGGCCCAAGAAAATATTCTCTGTGTAGCCCCCTTCAGACTTGGGTGAAGGAAAAAGGTACCATCTTCAAAGTGGCACTATTAATAATAATAATAAAGAAGTAGAACCATTATCAGTTTTCAGTCTCAGGCTTCCCTCCCCGCCTGTCTATTGAAATTTTCATACCTATGTAAATTAAAGTATACTTTGTCTTAGTCACTGTACTCATTGCTAGAACTAAACACGTGACACTCACAATTTAAAAGGAGGAGCAGTTAATTTGGCTCACACTTCATAGGTTTCAGTCCACAGTCAGCTGGCTCCAAGGCAGGGTGGTTTGGCAGAGGACATGGCAGAGGAAAAGTTGCTCACCTTGTGGCAGCCTGAAAACTAGGAGAATGGAATGGGGAGTGGGGAGGAAGATACACTCTTCCATACCACACCCCCAGGGACCCACCTCTTCCTAATCGACCCTGCCTCCAACACCAAATCCGCCGTAGTACCCCATGAACCGATCCCCCCACAAGCCCTCTCCCTCTCAATGTATGAGCCTTTTGAGGGCCAGGCAATTAAAAACCATAACATACTTAAAAACAAAGCACCTCCCTATGTAAAGAGCATGTCAGTTTCTATAACTAAGATGAAAACACAATACAATAACAGATTCATTGCTCACTTGGTAATAGCTTCTGTTCTCGCCTGCGATGCACGGAGTCAGCAGCCATGAGCTATGAGCTATGCAGTAAAAATGATCAACAGTCAACCAGTCCCAAATTCAAAGATATGAGGAAATGATCGCCACTCAATTGGCTCACAAGGAACCCTCAAGCCCATCCTCATGCATCTCTCCCACCTGTTCGCATTTCTCTTACTATGCCTTCATCATCTTTTAAGACTCAAAACTCCAAGTCTCTAGAGCTATTTCCTTTCTGTACTAACAAGCAGCAAACCTTTATCTTCAGATTCTAGGAAAATAAATCCTTTGAGCAGTCATCACAAAAACAGTATCTTCAAACTAGTCCTAAGAAAACTACATTGATTTCTGACAAAAAAAAAGGCTGTCTCCTCCATTCACTTGTAAGAAGACCAGACACCCCACAAACAGTCAAACAGTCAACAAACTACTCCCAAGATGATAGTAGCAGCAAAACCCTCTCCAGCTATTAGAAAAAAGTCAAAAACAAGTCCAATCTATACTTTCTATGAAACAGTTACAGCTTGCAACTACAGCAGCTGCCAAAACACCTCTGCCTAAAAAGAATGTCCCTAGAGACTTTGAAAAAAATTCCTTTTCTGTGCCATCCAAGAAAAACAATTATCCAACTCCAAAAGGAAAGAACCAAGTAAATCTAAAGGAACTCTCTTTCAAGAAAAAAAAAAAATTAAATCAGGCAACAACAGTTAAACCAGTTCCCAAAAAACATTTACCTCCAAAAAAATTTCACCTTCAAAAACTTCCAAATAAGCAGAAAATAAACAGTTAACTCCATTCAAGAAAGGACAAGCTGAGGCGGCATCAGTAAGAGCAGCTTCCAAAGCCATAATGAAATGTCTAAATGAAACCAAAAAGATAGCACCCACACCTGCCCAAGGAAAACTCATTCAACGGGGAGCAGACAATGCAAAAAAGAAAACATCTGCAGGCAAAACTAAAATGTTAAAAAAAAAAACAAAACACCTGTACTTTACCTTCTGAGAAATAATCAGTCTAACGCTCTTAAACCAGTACTAAACACTCTACCAGTCACTATGAAAGACTGAATCAATAGGAGCTCCTTGTTTAAACTTCCAGCAAGCAGCCAAACTAGGCAAGAAGAGGCAAACTTCCAGTTCCCAAAAACACTCTGGCTAAAAAAAAATACAAAACCTAAGAAAAGAACTTTTTGTCTAAATCTATTAATAAACAACTAAGTCAGTTGTTAGCTAAGAGAAAACTACCTGGAAAAAGTAGCAAACTAAAAATTACTAGAAAGAGGCTATCAGCCTCTGCCACACACAAAGCATTCAGTCAGCGTGGACCTACTCAACCACAACCAAAAAGATCTCCAGCTATGAAGAAAATCCAGACAATGTCTACACCTGCCGAAGAGCAACAGGAATGGCCAATGCAGACCATATCTGGCAAAGACTAAAAGTGTAAGACTATTGAAAGAGAACAGAGAGAGACAGAGAGACAGAGAGAGGGGGTGGGGGGGGAGAGAAAGCACAAGCTCACAGCTAACAGCCCATATCAGGCTAAGCACATCCAAAAACAGATTGATTCTTCTAAGAAGGGTGAGAGACAGTTTAAATCCTTTCAGACGTTAAACAGATCATCTCAGTTAGCAAGAAAAAAATGGAACACAATCTTAATGAAGGAAATATATACTTGCCAAAGGAGAGGCGGACAGTGAGGATTGAAGACATCTAAATCCAAAGGATCTGAATCTGTTCAAGCTATACAGAAAAAATTCCCACAAAGGAAAAGGAAACCTTTCTGGAAAGCCACAAAATCATTCCCATCACCTTCTCAGGCCTCTACTCCTTCTAGAGTTCCCTTATGCCCACTTGCTAAAAATCCATTCGTCAAACTGAACTGCCTTGTTCACAACTAAATCAACCATGTATACAAGTGTCTTTTGAAGACTCATCAAACTTTGCCCACTTTCCCCAAGACTACTGCGAAATTGTTACATCTCCACACACATCATCACCAAGCCATCATCACCAAGCGACCAGCCCAACAGGCATTATGACCAAGGCAGCTGATTTAAATCATACCTCAGCTAATATAACTACTGCCAGACCTCTCATTACTAACTCACTCATTGTCATTAATACTACACTCAAGAACAAAGTGTCTATGTCAGCGGTCTTAACTAGTGCAAGTGCCACTCTCAATGTATCAGATGCAACAACCAGCATACCTGAAACTCTGCCCCCAGATGACTGCCACCAAGGCCCCAGTGACATCAGCCACCGCACCTCAGCAGTACTCATGATTATCCACAGAGCCAGCTTCCACAGGGACTAACCCAGCATCCGCACCAGCCTCGGCAATGCCTCAGTGTGACTCACACCCCAGGAATGGATGCTTCCAGTGCCACAACCACCACAATGTGGGGGCCAGTTCCACGACTCTCCTAGCCTGTTCCTCTGCCTGCCATGGCATCTGATCTTACCTGAAAGGACTCAGAAGCTGGAGCACACACTGCAGGTGATGTCACTCTCCAGGCCACTGGTGCCTCTGTTATACCTGAATGGGCCAAGAATAGGCCAGGTTTTTGTGCACAAGGAAAGAACCATGAAACATACACCTCACAGTAAGTAGTACTATGTTTTTTGAAGATCATGGAGCAGTAGCAGCAGGAACAGGCAAAAGGGCAAAGGGAAAAAGGAGGAGGAAGAAGAACCCTTGGTAACTCGGGCTTCCAAAATTTTTTTTTTTAAGTGGAAAATTTCCAGTGCATTTTATTTATAACATGGCCATATTCAAGATACTTTGGGAAGCATCTGCCTTGGCTGGGTTCTCAGTAGCAATGAAAGGCAGATCTTCTTTATTCATTGTCTTTTCCCTTCTCACAAGCAGAAGCAATCTTTGATCTACTAGCTGTTTCATAAACTTGTATGAGAAGCTCTAGCTTTCTTTCTCTGCTGTTTTCATGTTGAATCTCAACATCTTCATAATAACATCTCAAAAGTCAACGAGCTCTGGTTCTTGTCCTGATGCTTCTTGTAGTGTGCTCTTTCCTATGGAGAGCTGAGGAGTGACATCATTTGACACGTCAGGAGCCCCCTCTTTCTCTGATCTTGCCTCTTGTTGTGCAGAGTCTGTGATAGTTTTCAAATTGTCTGTCTTCATAGCTGCCTTCTCTGTCATTGTTTAGACTTTTGTCAGTGATTTCCTGAGATTTTCAATTGCTTCATCTTTCTGGATGTGTACTCTTGACAGTTGACTTTTCATGGTTTTATTTGACAATTTCAAATCCCTAAGCTGTTTCTGAAATTTCTGGATTTTGTCCTCCAATCTTAACGTTGTAGCAATTCGCAAATTCTGCTGAATATTCAATAACATGTCTAATCCTTTGAACTTGTTGTGCTTATCTGTCAAGGAATTCTGCTTGGTAGAGTTCTCCTTTGCAGAAATTAATTTCTTCCTGCCAAGTCTAATTTCCCCCTGAAAAGAGTCATCGGTAGCAATGTTTCCTTCCAGACATTTTGAGGGTCTGTTTGGTTCCCTATGATTTTCTCCAGTGTGGGGTGATTCTTGAGCAGCCTCTTCACACATTTGATACAGCTGCTGCCATTGCTTCATGAGCTTCTGGAATTTTCTGCTCCAGGCCTTCAATTCTAGATTTCCACAATTGTTCATTTGCATCAATTTCTTGAATCCTCTCCTTCACAGCCTCCTATGTGTCTGGGCTGGGGCCACTGCTGTCACTCAGCCAGCCGACTGGGAGCCTGATACTGAGAACGCACAGTTTTAAGTTCCCAGCCGCATGAGTACGGAGGTCCATCTAACTCAGACGTTTGTTTTTCCTCGTGGAACAAATCTTGCTGAGATTTATTCCAAATCTTCTGCACATCATTTGGCCCTTCAGAGTGAATAATGTTTCTCTCAAAGTTTCTGGCCAGGAATGCTTTGCCTTTATCCTTTGCTAGAAAAATATTCAAAGAGTCTTGTCCTTTTATAGTCACAGGAGGGAATCTGCTCCTACGTGGCAGCTCATTCCCTGGAATGTCTGTTTTTTGCTCTGCTTTTTTTCTTTCAGCCAGATGTACTCTTAGAAGGTTTTCTGGTTCTGTAACTCGTTTAGATTCCAGTTGCCTCTTTCAAGACTCCGAATATTGGAGTTTTTCAAAGCTTAATACTGGTGAGGGAAGGGATAAGTCCCTGCAGGCCCTTGATGTCTGTCATCTCTCAGGGACATTATCTGGAAGGACTATTGTTCTTTGTACCTCACTAGTTGTCTTCGTCTCTTGCAATGAAGTCTCTTCTCTGAAAAGTTGTCTTTGGAGAGTTCTTAGCTCAGCTAAAAGATTCTTGTTTTTCATCAGCAAACCAGCAAAGCTAGGATGGACTGGGTCAGCTGCCTTCATGAAGTTCATGCTTGGGTTCCTAGTGGTACCCACTTCAAGAGGTGGATCAAAAGAAGCCTCTGCCCAATGATCTCGGTGGAACCCTCTAAATGATATAGGGGAATGAAACTCCCAACCAACTACATGTCTGGTATGAGTTTGTGTTCCCTAAAACTGAAGAATGAATTTTAGAAACAATGGAGGCTAAGAGCAGAATATATTTATTGAGAGAAAGCTTCCATCTGAGAGAGAGACAGAAGGGGTCCCAAGTGGGTTTCTCAGGCTTCCAGTATTTAAAGGGTCGGAGCCTCTTACTCCAGTGCCTCCCATCCCATCTCTCCTTGGTGTTGATGATCTGCTGCCTTGGGCATCGCAATCTCCTAAATCCAGTTAAGGATAATCATTAGGGTGGCACTGTGCTTGTAGCTGAATGAAGGGAAGGGAGCAGCTGCCTCAAGCTCCCTGTTTCTATACAGCTTCTGCCAGCTCAACAAACTTCCCTACAGCTCCAACAAACACAGGAACCACATCTCCTGCTGTTGCTGCCACCACCGCTACATGCACACCATCCACACCTCCTGAGGTCACCAGTGCAATGCTATGCTGGAGAGTGCTGCCACCACCAGTGGTGCTACTTACTGTCAGACAGAGCAGCCACCCTGCCTGCTTCTGCCACCATGGAAATACCTGCAGTTTCTGCCTTGGCTTCTTCTAGTTCTGCCACGACTGCAACCACCCCTTACCACACAGTCGCACCAAGTTCAGCAAGCACTCATGTAGTGCACCTGGCCCTGCTGCCGCACCAATGGCTGCAGCTGTTACTCAAACGACAGATCACACAACTACAGAAGCTGGTACCCCAGTGAATGAAGAAACCACCAAGTTGGCAGATAATGCAATGACTATAGCTTCCACCACACCACTTGGTAGAGTCACAGCTGGTGACCCTGACTCCACAGTTGCAGAAACAGACTTCACATCTACTGCTAATTAATTACCACAACTGCTGGATCCTCGACCCCAGCACTGACGGAAACGATTGCCACACACTCAGAAATAGCTGCCACAACCAGTGCTCAGGCCACAACCTTGACCACCAGTGACACAACTGAACAAGGACTTTGCCCTCTGACTGCTGCCTCTGCTGCCCAACCTGGTCTTTTTCCTCAACAAGTACAATTTTAACTGTTGTGTTTTAAAATTAAATTCAATTCACTTTGGTTTTTCTGTAAGTTCCATGTGTTGTTCATTCTTTTTTAAAATATTTTTTCAAATCAGTTTCTTTATTAATACATGTTTGTAGTACATAATGCTTACATTCCTTGTGGGGAGTTGATACATGCACGTAATACCTCTTAATTCTTCTTCTCATTCCCTTTCCTTTCCCACTCCCTCCCTCCATCTCTTGATCCCCTTCTGCTTTGAGAAAGATCTAGCTCCCTACTTTCTATTTTCTGTATCTTGGTTCATGAATGTTTCTGTTTGCAAACAATTCAACTATTTGCATTTGGCAAAATTTTACTTCCATTTGTGAACTCTGCATCCAGTGATGAACTCAACAGCAGCCATCCTCCCAGGACTGTGGAACAATTTAAATTCATAATTCAAGGTACCACTGTATTTTGCTCTTCATTTATACTTGTTGATCACTCTAGGTCAAGCCACCCAGGTTTAGGGAGTGACAACCCCAGAGGAAGACTTCTACAGAATCAGCAGATATCAGAGCCACTGGAGCTGCCACCTCTCCAGGTGGAGATGCCAAAGCTTCACTCAGGAATGCCACAGTCCCTCAGCTTACTCCAGAGCCTTAGAAACAGGCACCTCTTTTACACATTCAGCTCCAGGGGCTTCACAATTCCTGTAACAACCACCACTTCACTTGTGCAAGTACCACAAGTATTGAGACCACTCTATCAACCTCAGAGGTTTCAACAATAACTCCTAACTTGTTAGATATCAGATGTGCCAAGTTCGTGGTCTCCCAACATGGAGGCATGAAGTCTTAAACCAAGTGTATTGAAAATAAGAACAGCTGCTGGGTTTCTAGGAGGGTTCCTGAACAGGTGGCCACTGATGCCTTTTGTCAGGGGTAATTTACACAGCAAAGTCACAATGTGAGTAAAATGTGGGTCAGACTATGGTCAACCTAAAGCATTACAAGTATAGCTGTTTAGCTAATATTGATCCAGTAAGGGAATGGGTCACATAGCAAGGGTACATGGAAAGAACAAAAGCATCCCTGGAGAGGGCTGGGAGTGTGGGTCCAGATGGTCTGGCCCCCCACCTGTGTGTTCGATGCCTATCTGGGCTCACTGGGACAGATGGTGTTAATCACAGTAGAATCTCAAGTTGCCGTTCATCTCCAGGGAGGCCTGCAGGCCTGGCAATTGCATCTCCATCTTGAGACCTTATTCTCTTCAGATTCACTGCAGCCACAGTCTTAGTGTGTCTCATGGTTTGCACTGACTTCCTCTTGGGTCCAATCTCTCTTTGCCTACTAACTTCTATCTAACTTGGCTGTCTATAATAGTATCAGTGTCCCAGTTACTGCCTCTAATACCCAATGACCTTCACCTCTAATGCTGAGCCTGGTTCCTCAACTACTACAGCTAAAACCTCAGTGGGACAGACACTGACCACAGTCACCACAGATACAGCCTCAGCTGGGGATGCCTCTGTGACTCCTAGCAGCACAGCACTGCAACCTGATACAGCTACAGTAAGGAAGCCGACAACCT